>JAGFPH010003480.1:17698-28996 GCA_018207615.1 Philaenus spumarius
ATCATCGTCTTGAAGAAGAACGTCTCCGATCTTCATGCAGACGGATAAACGAAACAGAAGAAGAAAGGGATCGTCGTCTGGGTGGAGAACTTCTACGAGCTTCATGCAGACGGATGAACGAAAGTGAAAAATAGAGGAATCGTCGACTCGAACAAGAACGCTTCCGAGTTCTTAATCGCCGTAATAATGAAATAGAAGAACAACAAAACAGGCGCCGAGAAGAAGATCGCCGTCGTCATGCACGAATTCGACGAGTTTCTGCAGCCAACCATCTCCCAACCTACAAGACTGCAACAACAGCAGATGTCGTATACTCAAGTCTTGGACCATTCAACGTTAAGTGTATTCATGATGGCGCCTTACATTTCCCAGAAGAACGTGTAACAAACCAAACCAACATCAACTCATTCGGTGACTGCTGTTTGCATGGTCGAATATTACAAACACCAACAACCTTCCCAAACGAACTGGCACTGCTGTTTGTTCGGCAACATCCCCTTTCTTCAGAATTTCACTCTAGAATCCGTAATATTGATGCGTGTTTCGCTCTGTCATCATTTAATGTAGCTGATGACAAAACATTTAACAATCGCGGAATCTACAGCTTTACGGCTTTCGGACTTATATACCACAAGATGAATGTTGCGGCCCAACCTGCACTAGATGCGGCCGGAAATACCGAACAGCCCCGCTATGGACAAATGTATTTTCTAGATGCAAACGAAGCGGTAACAGAACGAACAAACCATCCGATCAGTGGTGGAATAAACCAGGATCTTCTTAAACTTTTGGAAAAAATTATGCGTGACCAGAACCCGTTTGTACGAGGATTTATGATGATGTGGGAAGTAGTCGACGAAGCTAACCAACTGTCAATTGCTTCCGGAATTGTACCTCCAAAAGTGCACATGTTGATTACAGCCCGTGAAGGTGACGACCCAAGACGTTTCAACTCATCAACGTTTAACGAGGTAGCAGCTGTCATCACACTAAATGCTGACCAAAGCTTTCCAGAAAACGAAATGGTAGTGAGAGAAAGAGGAAAGGATATTATCACGCTTAAGAACACTGACAGCCGCATAGAGCCGTTTAGCTACCCACTTTTTTATCCACAAGGGAATTTTGGATGGTCTGTTGGACAACTGCTGCACAGGCCGTATCCAAGCCGACTGAGTATGACTCGATTAGAATTTGCTCAACACCGTCTAGCTTTTCGTCCAAATCATGCAAAGCCTCTTCCAGTGGATTGTGCAGGAACTGACCTAGACTTACGGCTCGTGACCTTTAACGCACTTCATTTTGGCGGCCGTCTTTTTCAGCAGTATGTCGTCGACACCTACATACGCGTGGAGCGTGACAGAATCCTATTTATAAAAAACAACCAGAAGAAGCTCATGGCTGAATCTTATGCCGGGGTGTCTCGCATGCTCAATGACTTGGCTGCTAAACAGGATGCAACTATTGGCGCAAAGGTAATTCTTCCGTCTTCATTTCCTGGATCTACGCGTTTTTACACAGAGCACTTCGAAGATGCAATGGCTATTGTGCGAAGGCATGGATCACCTGACTACTTCATAACAGTGACATGTAATCCAGAATGGCCAGAACTCCGACAAGCAGCGCAAATTGAATTAGGCAATGGAAACATTGTTCAGCAGTTGGCACAAGACCGTCCAGACCTCGTTGCACGAATTGCCAAGCTAAAATTTGGACATATTGTTGACGACATTATGAAGAAGCAAATACTTGGAAGGGCAACTGCGTATGTCTATACGATCGAGTTTCAGAAGCGTGGTTTGCCGCACATGCATTTACTAATAATTATGGCAAGGGACGATAAAATACAAAGTGCCGAGGAGATCGACGACATCATATGTGCAGAAATTCCCGAAAACGATGAAGAACTCCGACAATTAGTTCTAAAATGGATGACCCATAATCCTTGCGGTGAACACAACAACAAGGCACCATGCATGGTTGTAAAAAATGGACGATATAAATGTCGCTTTGGCTATCCGATGGAACACCAGGAGTTTACGTCTCTCGTGGACGATAAAAAACCCAAGTACCGACGCCGATACATCCCAACATTGGACCCACACAATGAGGAATTTTCGCACGATCAAGCTGTATACCGCAAAGACAGTCAAGAGCGCAGAGTGACTAGAGATAACCGTCATGTCGCTCCCTACAATTGATATATGTTAATAAGTACAACTGCCATATAAATGTTGAATATGTCGGTAGCATCCGAGCGGTGAAATATCTCTATAAGTACATTTACAAGGGACACGATTGTGCTAGAATAAAGATTACCGAGAACGGTAAACAGATCATGTATAATGAAGCAGAAACCTATGTCGAAACGAGATATATCTCCCCCCCAGAAGCATGCTGGAGACTATTTGGGTTTGAAATACAAAAGAAGAGCCACTCCGTCCAGCGCTTAGCCATCCACTTGAAAGGTCATTACCGACCTATCAACATGGCTCAACCCGAAGAAGATTTAACTGATATTGGTCAAAAGGGCTCGACACTTGAAGCGTACTTTCATCACAACGCGTCGATGAAAGAGAAAGAACGCCAAGGAGCTCCAGTAAACTACTATTATTACTGGCAGATGTCCGAGCATTACAGATGGATTGGAAAAGACAGCAAGAGGCAAGAGCGTTTGCGATGCTCAAATTGCATAGGCCGAATCCACACCGTTTGCCTCATCGCTCAACCCGAGCTATATTTTCTGCGAATGTTACTATTTCACGTGCATAACGCGACAAGCTTCAATGACCTATATTTTGTGAATGGATTACATCATGCAACATACAAGCAAGCATGTTTGGCCAGAGGACTCACTTATGACGACCAACAGTGGATTGAAGGCCTTATAGAATCTGCTTCCTCCAAGATGCCTCGAGCAATGCGTACACTTTTTGCACAGATCTTGATTCTAGGCTCGCCAGAAGACCCAAAACGACTATGGGAGATGTTTAAGTACGAATTGGCTGAGGACTTTATTCACGAAGCTCGGAATAAAGTTAACTGTATTGAAGAAGGAATTATTCAAGCATACAGGATTATCGCCTACAATTTGAACAACGAAGCGACTGAAGGCCGAAATTTTAAATATTGGGTTACTCAATTTGGAATGGATGACATCGAACAGTACGACAATCCTATAAACCCAGAGTTATTTGAGGCCGATGAGTCAACTTCGCTTGGAGAACGAATGTACCTACGTATGAATGAAAAGCAACGTGAAATTGTAGATGCCATCATGTTTGCACTTGACAACCAACAGCATACTGCGAAGTGCTTCTTTGTTGATGGACCTGGTGGTACCGGCAAAACCTTTGTGTACATTTGTCTTTATCACCTCATTCGAGGTAAACTTAGGACAGTAAAGTGCATGGCATTTACAGGCATTGCAGCAATAAATCTTCCCGAAGGACGTACTTCTCACAAGACATTCGGTCTCCAAGTACCACTTACTTTCGAATCCATCTCATCCATAAAGCCAGGATCCGAAAAGGCAAACGAGCTATCATCAATTGATGTATTTATGCTAGATGAAGCACCAATGCTGCCTAAATATGGGTTAGAAAATATGGACCAGTTGTTGCGAGTAATCGAACAAAACAATGTTCCGTTTTTCGGAAAGATTATGGTACTAGGAGGCGACTTCAGACAGTGCTTGCCCGTCCAGACCAGAGCGAATAAAAGTGAAATACTCGACCTGTCAATAAAGAGAAGTAACTTATGGCTGAATTTTACAATATTTACACTGGACCAAAACATGCGCCTTGACAGAGAAGAAGAAGAATTTGCAAAGTTCTTAATTAATTTAGGAGATGGAACCTTGCCGACTAATGAAATGGGAGAAATCGAATTTTAAGAGGATGTAGTCTCGAATGGAAACCTTATCGAAGAAGTATACGGGATTTATTTTTCAATGGGTGACTATGAAGCTATGGCGAAACGAGCTATTCTTGCACCACTCAACAAGGATGTAGACAATATAAACAATAAAATAATTGACATGCTACCAGGGGAAGAAAACATTTATGCAAGTTTTGATACCGTGAAGGACCAGCCAGATGGAGCGCTTCAATTCACTACGGAGTTTCTAAACTCAATTAATATTGCCGATCTACCTCCGCACAAGCTCAAATTAAAGATCAACTCTATAATTTATGCTTCTGCGTAACTTGGATGTGTCCGAAGGAATGTGTAATGGAACTAGGCTTATAGTTACTGAGATGTGCAATAATCTAATCAAAGCCAAAATCATCACCGGCGAAATGGCAGGTCGCGAAGTTCACATTCCAAGGATTACCCTCGACTCCAGCAAGTCACAGCTAGGATGCACGATGCAACGTCATCAGTTTCCAGTGCGAGCAGCTTTTGCAATGACGATACACAAATCCCAAGGCCAAACACTGGAGTTTGTGGGGGTGAATCTACTTTCTCCAGTGTTCATGCACGGTATGCTCTACGTTGCATGTTCACGAGTCAAGCGTAAAAGTGGACTGAAAGTACATCTACCTCCAGAAAATGCACGTTGTAGCCGTAATATTGTATGGACAGAAGTGCTGAACAATACTAGAACAGTATCTTGTAATTAAATTCAAAGTTTGTTTGATTGCCAGCTTAAACATTGCCATGACATTTTGATTGCTTAACATTTTTATCATAGGCAATGAGTATCGTAAAATAATTGTTTTATGTTTCCTTACATTTTGTTTTATTACATATGTTTAACAGTGTTAGAATGTTCAAAATAAAAAAATATTTGTTTTTTAAATCATACATGTGTTTATTTTATAGGTATTGTTTTAACCACCCAAGCAAACACCGAACATGGCTCGGTCCCCCGGTACTTTCATATTGATAGATCAAATGATTTAGAAGTTATTAATATTATAGGCTATAATAATATTTTTTTTTAAACATAACCACAAACTATAATGTACACTGGGTTTACAGATGATGGGTGAAATCAGCTGTTATATTAAATGTTACTCCACGTACGCTCGTATTTACACTCGCTTTTATAGGAGTTGATGATTGTAAAATGATCCTTTAAAACCTTTCAACACCTTAACCTTTAAAACACCGTTAAATGAAAATATTTCTAGAAAACTATAAATCACTTTAAAATTTTAAGAAAATATGTTATTGAGCTCTATCGTTAAAAGGTTACGTCGATTTAAAATTACAAAATAGCCGATGAAAACAAAAACTTTTCCGCATAATTT
Organism: Philaenus spumarius; assembly: GCA_018207615.1. Classification (NCBI taxonomy): domain Eukaryota; kingdom Metazoa; phylum Arthropoda; class Insecta; order Hemiptera; family Aphrophoridae; genus Philaenus; species Philaenus spumarius. The sequence goes on from JAGFPH010003480.1 coordinate 22,954, forward strand.
GAACAAACATTATGACATATAGAATTTATTTATAAAATGGTATTGGTGTTGCGTTGTTTGTTAAACATAAATATGTGAAACTTTACATCAACCTTCACTAAGAATCACAAACTTTTACGTGTGTAAGTTTTGTGCAGTTTATTATAACACAAAGAAGAATTGAAATCTATCAAACCTATTGTTAATGTGGCCGATATTGTTTCCGCATTCGTATAGTTTTGGTGGTTTACATTATTATTTTATATGTTGGTTCAGGGTGAAACTTTATCTAAGAACAATAAACCCGAAGGAAATTTCAATTGATTAATTTCGTATTTCTGATAAAACTTCTAAATTAATTTGATCATAATTTTTCTTTCTTGTAAACAAATCTAGATTCTAATATTTATGTTGTCAAATACCGACATATTATGTGTATTGCCAATAACTTGGATGTCACTGCAAACACGTAAAAGAAAACACATTGTATACATTGAGAAGTCAGCAGTTTTAAATATTCTTGGCGTTACAATTTTAAAACTTCCACCATTTTGAAAACATACAAAATATCAGAATGATTGTTTTTGTTACGCTCGTTAAAGAACAAAACAGAAGGCAACCACTTTACTGTAGATTATTATATATAAAAAATTATATAATTTGTATGTATTATTATTTTAACTTACGCAACGTGATAATAGCCTAGCCATGTAACAAAATGTTTGTTACTGGACAAATTGATAAAACTGATAATATTTTTTAAATACCATGTATAGATCTGTTCATGATCACACAAAACACAACTTTTACAATAATTTAATATTACAACTTACTTATACTCGTTATAATAATTCCGCTTAAATTAAAATCAAATATATTTTAAAAGTACAGTAAATATAATGGTTCAGTAACCACATTAGTTTACAATATTCGTTTATCGTCCATTCCTTACGTACATGACGTCCAATAGGGAATCAGAGTGGCCAAGAGGTTAAAGGCGTCGTCAATGTGCAAGGGGGCATACGAATGGGCAGAGGGGGCCTCGGCCCTCCCGCCTCTCCCATGGAAAGGAAAATAATATGTATATTATTAATTATAGTCAGGTACACTAAAATATGTTTTAAATGTTACGTGCCGTTTGATTTTACATATACTTATTTTATTTTTTACAAAAGGTCAAGCATGAGCTGCATTGCCCTGCTCTCCCAACACGGGGGTTGGCGTGCGAAGCACGCAATGCTCTGTGAATTGAAAATACTCCCAATACGGGATGTGGCGTTCAATGCACTGTGCGTCGGTCGCTTCTCATAGTGTTCAGTGTCGAGCTCACATATGCACCCATAGCAGTGAACGTGTTAAGCCCCATACCCCGCTCTACCCCCCTCCCTAGAAAATATCATATGGGCGCCCATTGCGTCGTCTAGTCTGCTACAGCTTCAATCTCCAATACAAGTTAATTAGGTCCAAACCTCTGCTCTATGCTGCTCCACGTTCTTCATTATTCCAACTAGACTGGCTACGGGTATTGTCCTAATTAGTAAAGAGGTTAAGAAACTATGTAGGCTACATTCCAGATGATCGTTAAAAGTTATCTTCAAGTACACTTGTTTTAAACTTTGCAGTAAGTGTTTGTCGAAGTAACAGAAGCCAGCCAATAAACTACTGTCAAGAAGCAGGGAAGTAATACATTAGACTTCCAAGTTTCCGTTCTTGTAACGTATTGTTACTTACTCTTCGCTAGGACTCGTATATCACGCAGTTTTTGCAAAGACTTTCTTATTCGTCCCTATACAATACAAACATAGGCAATACTTGGTAGGCTGGAATATGATAGTTTTTGCTTAGCTAAGTCTTTATTTGTGTACCAGCTGTTTCCTCTTTCTCGTTTGTGAATAAAACTATCAAGTTTAGTAATGGAGCTACATTTTCATTTCATCTTAATAAATATTGTAATCTCTTTAAATGTCAAGTATTTACTTCAATTCCAACAATGATATCGACATTTGACTAAGTATTTCAAATGTGTAGGACGCATACAAAATCAAAATTGAAGATTGTAATTCGAGTTTTTCTTAAATTTCAGTGCTTCAATTTTTCCAGATATTGAATTTGAATAGTTACATCTAATACAATAATATACTTTTTACTCTTTATATTAATTTTATTTCAACAGATTCGATATTTCACCCGTTTATAATGCGAGATAGTTGATTTGATTAAGTTATTTATTTTTTAATATTTTATATTAATAGTTTATCCATTTCTTAACCTATTTGAGAACTGTTTATTTATTTGTTAACTAGCCGACGATGTGTTTATTTTGATTAGTCAGTTTTTATATATAGGTGTTTCACAAAACTTTTTTAAATTATTTCTAATCTCCAGGACATTGGCGGATCCAGGGGGCTGTGGGGGCTGCAGCCCCCTCCCCCTTTTGGGTTATTATATTTTTGTTTAATCGTCTAAGTGGCAGACTGCTCAATTGAAATTGAGTTGTCTCAGACAACACAACTTGTATCGAATATGTCACCCACTAAATATTATCAAATCTCAATAAAACAAACACCATTGGAAAGAAAATGTTTTAAACTTCAATTTTTGCATTTACAAATTTCTTCTAAAAAATATATTTACATATGTAATCATCGTTGTAAAATTGTAGTTGCCTAAATCAATATTGATACCGCGCTATAAAGCATAAGGAAATGACTGAAACTCGTCACTTTTTAAAGGCACATAATCGTTAGACAGACTTGTTTTGAGGAGAAGATAAGGCCACCACTGGATTTGTCAAGATTTTAACTTTCTACCCCGATCTAATCATTCTCTACTCTTATAGTTTCTTAGATATGAATTTGTCTGTAAACCCTTGCCATTGGACAGTTTTCAAAAAATGAGAAAGCACATTTTGCAATCGATGTTTATCTATTACAAATCTATAATCTATGTGCAGTATTCGTATAATAATTTTTATATCGATTTGAAGTGCAAGTTCTATATTTTCGTTTAATATAAGGAAAACCTGGTTTAGTGTTCCGAACTATTCGGGTATTTCCGTGAAATATGTACATTTTCAACGCCCTGGGCGCGTTGGCCGTTACCTTTTCATGTCTGGCTGGAACTATATAGCCTACTATAAGTTTGTGAGAATTTTGTTTAGTTGTTGTAATTTAGTGGAATAAGTTTTTGGAATAAATATATTTAAAATTTTCAATTATAGTACATCCTCGTTAAATCGGACCAGCCGGAACCACGATGTCCGTGTTAGCCGGAGAAAGAGCATAAAACATAAAAAAATTTAAATACACTGTATACTTACAATATTTTCCTTTATTACGGAGAAAAACACTATACAAATATTAACTGGTCACAATAAAACGAAAAACACTTCTGTGGACTGTCTACTTTTTGGGGAAAAAGCTTGTATAAGTTTCTGTTGCGTCAACTTCGAGTAACGTTTACGTGCCGCACGGCAAACAAACTCGGCGGAAACACGATCACCGAGCAGTACGCTACGATTATGCGCTATCAAAATGCATATATTTATTTATTGCAAACCGGTCCGGGTTACCCAGAGATCCGACTTAAAGGGGGCTCTACAATTTGTTATAATCAAACTTTATTTTTGGGTAAAGCATATAATTTTTAAGTCCTATTCAAAATGGGTGATCGTGAAATAGTCTAAAAAGACGTTTTCAAGCCCAGTATTCCAAAAAATTTTTCTATGCCCTCCCCCCCCCCCCCCCGAGACAGCCCCCTCCTTGAAAACCGGCTGGATCCGCCCCACGCTCCAGGATTGTATAATAATATTAAAATTTGTTTATTACCTTATATATGGTCTGTCACAATCCTTATTTGTCTGTTTTTTAAATTACCGGTTTCGACATTTCTATGATGTCAAAGTCAGATCTTCAAACACAGTCATAATAAATAAATACACGTAACATGTACTATAAAACCACTTAACCCATATATACCCAAGGGGTCGTTTTTGACCCAAGAAACTTAATTTTTTTCCCTCAAGAATAAGGCATATTTTTTTATATTGGTAGTTTAATATAGTTTGTAACAGGTGTGAGCAATTAAAAAATAATGTTGGTTTCCAGTAAGTGCTGCTTTCTGCACAGTTATATTTGAATCATTAACTCATGCCAGCAACTGGATCACAGCTGTTGTGTACTACTCTAATATAATATGTAAGTATTCATTTTGTAAACACTTTTAGTAAGTTTAGTTGTGCTTCTTTTCTTACTAACATACTATTCTTGTAATATGTATAATAGTTGCATGCATAATCAATACTAGAGGTTTGTAAATTGCCTGTAAAATACTAATGGGTCATTATTGACCCCTTGGGCAAATACTGGATCTTTTAGGTTACACTTCCAACTTTTAGCTTTGAATGTTTGCAGTTATTCTAATGCTTTATTTTGATTTGCAACAGAAACAAATGATGTTTTTCCCTCTATAAATGATTTAAACAATAAATAAAAGTTGACTTTTTATGAAATGTTCAATAATAGGCGTACTAATATTATTAGTGAAATAGGCTATTCCAGTATTGCACAGGCTGTTGAATATACAGACAACATGTGATTTGTTTGACATACTTTGAAGTTTTAACACAGATTTCTTGGTTAAATCTTTTTAACTTTTGGTTACAAATAGTAAATTTCGCTAAATTATAATATATAGCCTATATAGGCCTACTCTTATTATATTTTTCTAAAAGTATTTTTTTTTGTGTTACAGGTATAACCTGAATACGTTTCAGATATTGGAAGAGCTTGACAGGTTCGCAAATGAAGATGTCGTAGGACAGATCGATGTAGTATTACTAGGCCAGCGACCATTCGATGATGGTGACGAAACTGACTGCGATTCAGGCGAAGAAAATTGTAACGACAAAATTGAAATGAAAAAAAAAATAATAATAACGTAACTGGAACAGTCAGAGATAACCGTACCAAACAGTGTCCCTTGAAAGCAGTCAAATCCATGCAAAAGGAAAAAGAGGCACGTATGATGTAAAAATTGCAAAAAACCAAGGAATAACGGCCATAAGATGGAGGGATAATAATGTTGTAACAATTCTATCCAGCGAACATGGAGTAGAACCAATGAGGAGTGCAAAACGTTATTCGGCAGAAGAAAAGAAAAAGATTTTGATTCCACAACCTAATTCAATCCACCAATATAATCAGTTCGTGGGTGGAGTCGATCAACTAGATGGTAATATATCAGCCTACCGAATTTCAATTAGAGGAAAGAAATGGTATATTCCTATTATATTACGGTTGATTGATGTCTCCATAAATAATGCCTATCAACTCTCAAGACCATACAATAAGTCGTTAGATATGCTTGGTTTTCGTCGCAATCTAGCAAGAACAATACTTACAGTATATGATACTCCTCGAATTTTATCAGGGCCATCGAAGTCACAGGATAGAAAAACAGCAAATGCAGTGAAGCAAAGCAGTGGTCACTACAGCCGAGGCGAAGATGTGCTCATTGTACAAACAAAACCACAAAACTTTGCCAGAGATGTAAAGTACCACATCACGATAAATGTTTTATTGAGTACCATAAATAGTTCTAGCTGATGTAAATATTGTAAAAATATATTTTTTCCAATTAATATTACATTTTTTGATGAAATATGCTCACGTTATTTCAGTTTTACCTATTATTATTAACAATATCATATCACTAAGTATTAGTATGAATTGCAGCATATTTGCCCAAGGGGTCGTTTTTGACCCATGGCCCCAGGGGCCTATCGGTTTAAGAAATAAATAAATTTGCGCTATATTCATTCTATTAGTAGTATTTGTGTACAAAAAATCAGATAAAATATCAAAATTTAAAAAAAAAAAGTTATGGGCATATATGGGTTAAACAAAACCACTATACAAGTTTTTAACATTGACACGGAAAAGGAGATCACCATGCATGGTTCACTGTGGAAGTCAAGTGCACACTGCTAAAGAAGGTGGTCTCCACTCATAATGTTTGTGTTCAACGAGTCAACATGATCCACCGATGTTTGCATTGATATGAT
>JAGFPH010003480.1:39449-66041 GCA_018207615.1 Philaenus spumarius
TGAGTTATTGAAGTTGATTATTGATTTTTACTTGATGAGTTATTGAATTTGATTATTGATTTTTACTTGATGAGTTATTGAAGTTAATTATTGATTTTTGCTTGATGAGTTATTGAGTTAATTATTGATTTTTACTTGATGAGTTATTGAAGTTTATTATTGATTTTTGCTTGATGAGTTATTGAAGTTGATTATTGATTTTTGCTTGATGAGTTATTGAAGTTAATTATTGATTTTCACTTGATGAGTTATTGAAGTTAATTATTCATTTTTACTTGATGAGTTATTGAAGTTTATTATTGATTTTTACTTGATGAGTTATTGAAGTTGATTATTGATTTTTTCTTGATGAGTAATTTGAATTGATGATTGATATTAAATTGTAGTAATTTAAGGTAAAACGTAATTACTGTAGTTTTGTTGAAGAGCTTTTAGGTATTAATCCTAAACCGCTTCCTTAAAGAAGAAACTTTCTTCTTTAAATAACGTTTCCATAATTGTTTAAGTTAAACAAGGTGCAGAGTTTCATTGTTTGTTAATAGTTAATTATGGTTCTTTACAAATACGTTGCACGTGATTATGTAAGATAAACACAATTAATTGTCAATTTGAAAAAGTAGGTTACGCAAAGTTTATGTATTTATGGACTTTGTATGTATTAGTTAGTTAAACCGTATTCGAGAATTCATTACTGATGAAAACTCCCCCATATCGGAGAATATTCAGTGAAATAGCAAAACAATCAAAGTAACTGATATTGAGCTACTTATGCATAGGCTATATATTTCTCTTTGGATATATTGGTACAAGAATTATTCACTTGTTCAGTTTATAAATCAATTACATTTTTATTTTCAACAATTACAAACAAATCAACACATTTAAATAACATAACAAAAAATATCACAATTATTGTTAATAAAATATAATGTAATGGTTTGATGGGAAAACACCATGACTATTACATGTTAGAGACAAATATAAATGAATAACTATTGTTGCCTGTAATATGAGTGTAAGACCTAAATAACTAAAACAAATATTTAAAGGACAAATGTTTGAGTACAGAATTCTCAAAATAGAAAAGTTGATTTACAATGCCCTGTCTACCTGAAAAACAAAGTGGGAGGATTTACTCCATTAAAGAGAAAAGGATTGACTCCGGTGATAGATGGCGCTTTGCAGTCACTTGAGGGGAGAAGTTTACAGTTTGTGGGATAAATGGGAAATCAATGCATTGTCCCAGCTAACAGTGTTATTCCTTCTATAAAACAGAAATGTACGTTTTGCGAAAATATTTTTAATAATTTGTTACCAAATATTTATACTTATAGAATTAAAAGAATACATTTTGAATAATATTATATTTTATTATTTTTAAATTAAACAAATAATGGTCATATTTCCTCGTTATGAAAATGTCTGAACCTAGAATGAAAGGATCAAACAATATGCAATAAAATGTGTAAATAAATAACACAAAAAACATCAAAAAAGTAAAATACGTTCAAGCTATCATAAAATCGTATTTTTTTTTTTTTTTATTTAACCCTATAAGCGTCAGGCAACGAGAATTCTCGTCGATTGCGTTCGGCTACATACCGGCATCCGAGTGTCAGGCAACGAGAATTCTCGTTGATGCGTTTAAATCAAAATTGGTGCATCAAAAATAATAGTAAGTATATCATATTATATATCATTGTACTCAGGACATTCTCACAATTAATTTGGTATATTGTTTATTACACTATGTCTTATAACTATCTCGAACAAAATACACAAAAGTTCAAAACATGACAAAAGCGTTAGTCTGTCTCGTGACAGCAAAAAATAAACGGAGTTTTTCTCTTACCTTATCATAGACTAAATATTGTCTGACAAACAAGTTAGTTATGTTATTGTATGGATCGAGACCTGCATATTTTGTATTTATAATTAAATAATTTTTATTATTTTTCCAAAACCTTTACTTTTGAAAATTAGGTTTAAAAATTTATTTATTTTACCGTTCGCAAAGCAAAAAGTTTTAGAAATTTAAAAAAAAATATTTATTTTGTATAGCAATGCTAACCATACTTTTCTAAACAAGAAAATATATAATAGTATACACTTTACTTGAATAGGCTACATTATATAGAGTTTTCAATATGAACAGGTAATTTTTTGCAAATTGCTCATTTTGGTTATTTTACCCCAAAACATTGTTTTTTTTTAGAAAGCAATTTGTTTTAATTGTTTTATGTAAAGAAATGTTTTTTCTACATTTTGTACGATTTGGATTTATAATTAAATTTTTTTACCTATTTTTCCAAGAGCCCTACATTTGAAACTTTTGTTTACCAATTTAATTTGTTTTCCGTTCAAAACGCAAAATAAGTTAGAGAAATTTTTTTTTAAATATTTTATCTACACAGAAATGTTCTTCATACTTTCCTAAACAATAAAATGTATAATAGTGTACACTTTACATAAATAGGATACATTTTATAGAGGTTTAAGTGATAATGTGTTCAAGCAGTGAAAAAGTGCCTGACGCTTAGAGGTATATCTAGCAGTAATTGGCATGACGCTAATAGGGTTAACGTAGCCTATTTTTCATGAAAATATACATTTAAGGTTTCATCTATTAGACTACTGTATGAAAGGCTGCACTGTTCTTTATAATCCTTCTGATCTACATTTTCAATATGTAGTACAATTTATATTTTTAAAGCAATATTCCTACATTTTTAATTATTACCATAAAAGAATATGTTTACATAGAAAACTAGAGGCTCTGCCCCTGAACGCTGTTGGAAAATTCGCCAAAGGATCTCGTTAATCGATAAACTCATTAAACATCATCTCCATAAGATTAACATGGGAAATTTGAAGGATTGTGTGCCGCAGCTCTTTCATGGGTGAATAGCGACTAAACGGATGATCGGATCTTAAATCAGATGGAACATTGCTAGTTTTAAACTAAATTTTCTACAACTTTTGTATTTAACATTTTTTGCTATCTCTTTCCGTTTTCTTACAAAACGCGATCAAAGTGGAAAAATGCAAAATCTTTACCGTCCAAAAGGTGCTTTCAACATTTTAAATGTTAACCTTTAGCATATTTTCTGAAAGTTTCTCGACGAGAGTTTAATTTAAGTATGAGATTGAGGGGGTATGATTACGGGAAGTGCCTCATAGTTTATGTCAGTGAATGAATCGGTGAACCTTCCTAGCTTTATGTAAGTAGAAAGACGTTGGGCGGAGCCTCCCTTTTTGGATGAATAGTGGCTAAACGGATGATCAGATCTTAAATCTGATGAAATCCGTTAGTTTAAAACTAAATGTTTAACAATTTTGTATTTAAAATTTTTTGCTATCTTTTACCGTTTTCTTACAAAACGCGCTCAAAGTGGAAAAATGAAAAATTGAAAAAAAATTCCCGCCCAAAAGGTGCTTTCAAAATTAAAAATGTTAACCTTTACCAATTTTCCTGAAAATTTCTCGTCTAGAGCTTTAATTCAAATATGAGTTCGAGAGGGTATGATTACGGGAAGTACCTCATAGTTAATGTCAGTGAATCAGTGTTACCGTCTAGCTTTATATAAGTAGATATCTGATAAAATATGTAACTAAAATATATTTAGTCACAAAATATATTGCCTACTTATTACAAAATAAGGGCTATCAGCCATGAAAATATAATGTTCAAAATCTCTATGTGTATGTAGTGTTTTAATTAAATAGCAACTCATAGTTGGCCTAATTAGAATGTTTCTACAAAGTAAAATGTATTATCATTACCTATATAAGGCCGGCCACACACTGCAGCAGTCAAGGCGAGGCGAGGCGAGGCATTTTGACTAAAGGCGTCTTGAGCGATAGAGAAAGCATAGGCGCTTACGGAGCACCATACACTGCAAGAGACGAGGCGAGACGAGGCGAGGCGAGGCGGAAAGACGCCTTTAGTCAAAAAGCGAAGCAGTCAAAAATTATGTTTCATCGAAAGTCATTTAGTCAGAGTGTTCCGCGCATGCGCGAAGTCACGTGACTTCCAATACTCTGTACGTTCTGTACTGGATTGTGAAACCGCGCCAAAACTTTGGTGCCTTGACTTGCCTCGCCTTCTGCTGTGTGAGTTCGCTTTGCGACAAGGCAAGTCGAGCGATTTTTCTTACGTCGCCTTGCCTCGCCTTGACTGCTGCAGTGTGTGGCCGGCCTAAAATGTTCAAAGAAAAAAATCTAAATCAATTAAACAACTGCTTTGCTTCCTCAAATACAATCAATAAACTACGCATTGCATGTCTCAATTACTTTGCAGTCTATGTCATGCCGTATTGATGTTAGTGTAATAATCACGTAATGCACAAACACATCGAATGTTTTTGTTCGCTATTTTCTAGGTTTTCTTATTTGGTGCATTAGTCAGAGTGAAAGTAACGTGAAGGAAAGATTTTACAAAAATTGTTGACTTTACCTAACACTCCTCACTCACATCTTGAAAAAATAGTTAACACACTAGGAAAAGTTTGACCAAAATCGGGTGGATAGATTTTGTGTTTAATCGCAATAAACAAAGTACCTGCTTTTTATATTTAGAATAAATTTAACAATATTCGTTTCTCGTATCTAAAAATCTGCTGTAACTATCGTATGCATGTTTCTATAGATGTCCTATTTTAATATTCAAGTTCTACATTATCTCTAAATACTATTTGTTGTCGGTGGAAATTTTTGTTTCAAATATTAGGGATACCTAAATCAAGTACTCTTGTAGGATCACTTGTTTTTCTGGGTTGGCAGATTTTCCTCTGATCGGATAAAGGTGCCAAAGTGAAACTGTACACAATCTAAACTCAAGAAAACATTTTAATAAAATGTTGGAGATTGCAACTGCTGATACCCCAAAACATAATACTGTATATCGTTTATAGAAACTCGTTTTTATAGTTTCGTTATTTAAATAAGGTAATTTTCAAAATATTTTTTTAAATACTACTAAAAACCCAAAACTATTTCAAAAAGTATTGCAGCTAATATTGCAAAAATCCCCGTGTTGTTAGAAGCACTTGTATGCTTTAGACTTTAGAAGAAAACTATATTGATTGTTGTTACATTTTTGTTGGGAGATGTTACCTTCTTCCATTATCTCCTACCACTAACTAATAACGCTTTCTGCAAAGGTTATTGTTGTACTTATCTGATTTATTTACATAGTTGCTACTATTTGCATAGTAAACAAAGAGGAGTTGAGACTATAATTTAAATATGTGTTCCATAAAAGAAAATAACAAAAATACATCACACTTTTGCCTATAAACAATCTCATGCAAATAAAACAACAGTTCAACCACAGATTTCAAAATATTTTTTTTATTTTATGAATGGATTTTATCTTTGACGATATCGTGCCTACCATTCATTCTGTTGCAATTGTAGAAGAGATAATTCCATAAAAACGAGGATGTATGATATCCTGTTTGATTTACCGCTCCAATAATATACTGCTAAAAGCTTTAAACTCTTTTGTTTTATTTTGTCTATAAACACAGACAGTAAATTTACATGTTTATCAATATGGTCACCACCCCATCCTTTGTAACCTATAAGCTAACATGAGATTAAACAAATTTACATTTTGTACTCTTTAATTATAATGGTGTACATGTTTTCGTGGAACATTGTGCATTCCATTTTTCTATTAAATGAGTTTTTAAATTTTGTTTTGTTTACTCAATCAAGATGTAAAAATTTTGTATATGTTCCTTTTTTTAGTTAATACAACTTTAAAATTAATCTACCAAATTGAATGTGTTTAATGTCAAAAACTATCTAAACTAATGATATCAGCTGATTTAAACAGTGCTGTAATCCAGCTTATACTTTCTTCTCCAGTAAATTGTTTAATTGTAAAAAAAAGGATGACATTTTAATTAAATTATTTTCAGAGTGGCATGCATTATGTTAATAGAGATTTTATTAAACGACTTTATTTTATTACATACTAACTACATTAAATTTGCAAATAAAAATATCGTAATCAGTAAACTTAAATAACTATTTACAAAACAAGAACAATACAATTTTTACCCTTAAACAAGACAATGAATTCCCCTTAAAATTCAATAATAATCATATACATTTACGTTTTCTATATTCTCAAAAACTACTCAACAAATTTCACTAAAAATTGTACCAGGATTGTTTAGAGAATATGATCATCACAATCAAAATATCTAAAATATAGTAACACGATTTTGGCCGCCATTTTAAAATGATTCTATATACGATCAAAGTTTTAAAGCAAACAATTATCACTTTAAACAATTAAATTTGTTATTGTATTCAATCTTCATTGCTATCAGGAAATTGTTGGATATGAACCTTTTTCCCCAAATTTTAATTGTTTAATGTTAGAAAGATTTGGAAGATAGAAGTTGGACTTTGTCTGAAAGATTATATATCTTTAGAAATATTATGTTGTAAGAATACGACTAATAAATAAAAATACATAAACAATTCTTTTTAAAGTTTGGAACAAAGGCAAGTAAATCACTCTTTTCAAAATGTGTTTTCTAAATATTGTAACACTTGACCTATGTTTAATTTCAATACCCCTCCCCAACCACTCAAAATATGACTTTTGGGACAGTGGTATTTGAGAAAAAACAATATTTTTGTACGTCCTTTAGGTTCCAATTAGTACGGATACAGTTAAAATTAATCTGTTTCTATGGATCTCTATGCTCGAAGGCTGAACTAGTGTTTTGATACACCCTTTAACTTCCAGAAAGGCCTGACCTACAAAACTTAGTCTTTCACTTAATATAATATTTACAGTAAAAGAATTATTACCGAAGATAAAGAAGCATTGGACCTTTTATTCATTTCCTCTCCCTCCCACGACGTTAATGGAATTGAAGCCATTATGCGTAATGTATTTTCAATAGCCCTTGCTTCATTTCCAATACCTAAAGATTTATCGAAAGAAGAAAATGCATTGAGTAGATTACAGTCGTAAATGTTACGACAGAACCTTTCATTCCTGGCCTCTTATTACTAGAAATGTTTAACTTATAGTCCTGGTAACACTCAACTAAAGGTTTGTTAATAGTAATTTCATCATTGGGTTCAAAACTGTTGATACTAATTTTGTTTTAGATTTCTTTCAATGTTAAATAGTCACATTATAACTTTGTATAAATATCTAAGAAAAAACAAAGTTAAAAAGTATAAAATCTACAAGAAGTTTTTAAGATAAACCAACTTGTTAACTTGTTGTAAATTTAAACATCCAGCCACCTAGACTCTAGACCATTGCAATGTCTTACATGTAATTCTAACTCCCAGTCAAGAATTTAGGTTAGTTTTGTCACACGTATAATAATAATAATAATAATAAAGCTTTATTGTACAATGAAGGTTACAATCATTTCTTTTTTCAAGCTTATTAGACAATGGTTTTTTAACCATCTGTTGGTTGGAAGACCATTAAACCACCTCTAGCTCTATGTGTTACATGCATAACGCTAACAATTCATTGCAAAACAACAAGAAATAATTATCCTAAGCCTGACACCCATACATAATTACATACATACACATGCACACCCACACACTCAAAAAATACTATATACTAAGACGACAACTAAAAATGTATTACATATGAAAACTGGGCAAAGATTACAAACAATATAAACATTAATCAAAGATTCCCAACAACACAAATATTAACAAATGATTGAAGGGGGAGCAAAGACATGAAAACAAATAGGCCTACAAATTCACCACGTTAATAATTGAATTCGCGGATTAATTCCCATCTGCATTGCCAAGCCTGTTGTACGTACCGAGCAAGATATTTCCAATTATCCCCATTAAGCTGTTCAAGTAATTCCTCCCAACTCAACTCCAATTTCCCAAAATATTGTTTCCTAATTAATTGTTCCCAAGATTGGACGAATCGCTGAAAGAACCTCGGCTCGACTAGATGTCGCTTACCGACAGCCGGGTAGGTGTGAAACAGGCCTTATAGTACTAGGATTGTTTAGAGAATATGGTCATCACAGTCAAAGATTTTAAAATGGGATAGATACCCCCCTATACAATAAAATAAATTGCACTAACTTCCTACAAACTATAAATCTAAATTTGTGTAATATTATTCTTAACTGACATAAAAACCTCGTACAATTCGATTACGTAAGTCAAGGAAATTAAATGGAATATCACCTTAAAATTAAATTAAGCAATAGCGAAGCATTGCCTGGTCCTAGTGGATTATATAAAAATCAATCTACAGTAAAGACCACGAAAGAATACCACTGAGGGACGGGCTTGTGTACACCGAGACCTTGAACGCTCCAATTGCCTTAGTGCGACGTTGTCACGTTCTTCCCACGCTTCTAACTGAACGCATTTATAATTCTTTAAACTGTGCGCTTAAGGGTCTGCTGTAGTGGCGGCCATCTTGGATTTTTATCCCATAAGAGCAATGATAAATTTCAAACCATTTATTTCGTTTATTTTTTATCATAAAGTTGTTTGCAAGGTCTCATTTTAAGCACAGTCACAATACGCATCCGTTTTGCATTTTTTTTTTTAAATGCTTTTGATTTGTTATGTAATTACAAAGTTTGAATTTTTTTCCTAACACAATAAAAAATTAATAATGAAAATTAATTTGCAAGCCGGATCCAAAATTTTATAAAGAATATTCATTTTTGTTTTGGTTTTTTTTCAACACTCAATTACAAAAGATAGACTTATAAAATGGTTTGAAACGAGGCAATGTCAAAGCGTTCAGCTGCAAGAAATTGCACTGTTTGGATAGGGATACAGTGAGAAGCGGTTGCGTTTCCGGTTGCTTTCTCGTTTACTGAGCAGACCCTTAAGCCTCGGAGTGTTCGAGACTAGTAGATATGGCAACGCTGTGCGCCCATCCTATTGGCCGCCACGCAACGGTATTCTTTAGTGGTCTTTAATATAAAAACCAATCTCTGACTAATATTTTGCTTTCAGTAAATACATAAAATGGCGTACCTTATGTTTCTAGCCCCCTACAGTTATTGTAAGTACAATTTAAACAGCTCGGATAATACAAATCTTATAAAGACATTCATATTTTGATTTTCTGTATTTATTGGTTTAAGCGTGATAGCAGCAATATTATTTTTGTCTTCACTGTTCAGCTTCGTTTTGAAAAAAGCTTGATGTTACTCAAAATAAACAGGGTAAATATTTCAACAAAAACTGATAAGTACTTTTTTAAATTTAATAGCAATAAACTAAAAGCTTGGTCACCTTTTCTCCATATAATAAATAATATAGGTTAGTATGTCTAAGAAAAAACTATCTATAAAATGTACACCTGTGCATTTAAATGTAAAAGATTTACCCTATCACAAAAGTAGTGCAAGTTCTATCAAACGCCAATAAAATATAATTGGTTTAAACATTTTATTTTATCTTAACAACAAAATCATTTGCAACAAGGATGGTATTTAAGCAAACATTTTCTAATTAAGTCTGTATTAGCCCATTAACAAAATAGGATCATGCAAACCTTGCAAGAGTAAAGCAATAAATCCCCATTGTAATGTCATAGTGACATATTGTGTACAGGATTACCAACCTCTGGAGGTTAATTTAATGATACTAATGGAAAACACAAATTATACCCAAATCCCCGTCTTGCAGGATAGAACACGGTATTTGCCTCTGTCATGATGTGGCCATTGATATTATTGAGTAATAAACATAAACACCCGTCTGTATTTTACATAGCAAACTTCCGTGTGCTAAAGAAAACAATGTATCATTTATAGAGTTAGAATTGTTAGTGAAATATGGTTCACAAGGCGAAAACCATGCGTGTTCCGCACGCCAACCCCATTGGAACCTTCTATACACATAATCATGCTATGTTTGTTTTATAATAAAGTTGTAGGAATAATAATAACCCCAAAGCTAAGATAGTAAATAATGTTAAATGTTTAAATCAAATAATTTCGTATATTTTATAGCAGCAGTTATAATAAAGGTTAAAAGAACCAGTAACGCTCAGGTCTACACTTAATCAAAAGCCTAACCAAAAAGTTAGAAATACATATAATTGTTTCATATTTTGAAATCAGCTGCTAATATTGGTTACTCAATATCAATTACGGTACCGTAATTATCAATAAATAGGCCTACTATTAAAATTGATTATAATATGTCTTATTTATTTTTAATTAGGATGTAACATAGTTTGTTCTTATTTTTAAATTCCGTAACGCAAGTTTTTATTTGTTTGTGTGTGTGGAAACATGTGTTGGTTCAGTCTAGGCCCAATTAAAAATATTACTTTGCACTAAGCTGGACATCCGAATCAACTGTTTTATCTGTTATTTTATTTTATTGGTTGCTATGGTAGTGAATGTAAATACTTTCAATTTGTTGGTTCATCAGTCCAGGCCTAACCTAAAATTATGTTTAATTTATTTTACCTGCCTTAACGGCAACATACACACATAATTTATGTTTTTGTGCACATCTTTGAATGATATAAGTTTCAACTGTCGTATTTTTGTTTTTCATAAAGTTGCTCATTATTAGTATTACAGCTGTTAGACGCTATGGGTTTAACGTCCAACTTGATCCTGTGAATTTGTTCCGAAAAAATTTACAAATATTAAAATAAAAAATGTTTTTATCTATATGAATTCTAGCCTACGTTACTCAGGGACAGTGTAGCTTTTTATTAGTAAAACTATTTCTAAATCGGATCAGTAGTTCCAGAGATTACCCCCCCTACATACAAACAAACAAATTTTACCTCTTTATAGAAAACATCTGACTACTGTTATTATTACACACAATAAACATATGTAATGGCGCTTACATTTTTGTTAAATATTGAGTATATTTTTTTTTGTTTCTATGTTCAATCAATGAATACAGAAACTATAGTTTCTGTATTCATTGGTTCAATAGATGCTGCAGTTTTTGTAAAAATATATAAAAACATGTTTGTCTTCAAATGAAAGCTTGTGTCAAAATTTCAAAGCAATCGTTGAAGAACTTTCGGAGATTATCGATTTTAAACAAACGCACATTTACATTAATTTTATTTATATAGATATATCATATATATATTTTAAATATGTAAAATGGATTGGTTTTTATATTTTAATAATTTAAATATTTATATGAAATACGGTGGTTTTTTCTAAAGTGTTATTTATTTATATTTTGTACTGATACATCAATAGTATTATTTTATAAACATTTAACATTTAAAACTAATTTGAATGCATTAATTGCTTAAGGTTATTTTCCCCAACCTTTTTGCTACATTTTACAAGATTAAGTGTAAGAGACCAGTATATTAATAACTTTGTTAATGATGGTGTCAGTGATTTCAACAGTGTTGCATTTGCATCTTTATTAAAATAAAACAACAAAGATCTTTATGTAAATGTATCTTTATGTTTTTATAACAATTTTTCAAATTAAACCTATTCAAAGTTTTAGCTGTAAAACTGTAACAATGCTCTTGAAACTAAAGTAATTGTTTTAGAGATTTACGGGATAACACTATGGGTTAGCCCAACCTAGTCACATTCAGCATACCACGTGATCTTATTGAAATAGGTTTGGGATTGCTTTATGGTCTGCCTTGTACGTAGCACAGAACTTTAACAAAGTTAGAATAGCTGACAAGTGTTTGAATATGCTGATAACGTGAAGCGACAGTTGGCTAAGCAGGGTTATTAAAGTACGATATAACGAAACATAAATTGATTTACTCCAATCTGTAGAGGAAATTAAGAGGGTTGTATAAGACAAACAGCTCAATGGTTCAGCCTTAATTTTATTACCATAAACTGAAAAGAAAAGTTTGAAAAAACTAATAAGTTTTATACAAAACTATAAGTGAAATACAAAATACATTTAACTTTTAAAATTGTACTTTTAGAAATTTCCTACTTTTTATTTTCTTGTTTCACACTGAAAAAAGCTGCAGCTTCCACGTTCACTGCTAAGCAAATTTCGTATTTCCTATGCTAGGAGCTGACCTTTTATTTCTTATATTTATAGCCTAAATGAGTAGAAATTACTTTATTTGTTAACCTTTTCACGTAATAATCACTAATATTTTAAAGCGGACATAGCACATAGGCTTAAAATTGGCGTGCGAAGCACGCAATGCACTGTGTATTGAAAACACTTCCAATACGGGGGTTGGCGTGCGAAGCATGCAACGCATTTATATTGAAAATTTTCTCAACACATGTGCGTCCTTAGCAGTGAACGTGTTAAACAGAGATGTACCGGGTACTGATGTTTTTTGTCAGGTTAGTAGCGGTTTGCTCAAGTGCCAGCATTCGCGCCGGTATCTGTAGAAGTGGAAAAGTATACATATCTATATAATTTTAAAGTACTTTTGGGAAGCCT
Organism: Philaenus spumarius; assembly: GCA_018207615.1. Taxonomy (NCBI): domain Eukaryota; kingdom Metazoa; phylum Arthropoda; class Insecta; order Hemiptera; family Aphrophoridae; genus Philaenus; species Philaenus spumarius. The sequence goes on from JAGFPH010003480.1 coordinate 51,870, forward strand.
AAAACGTGTTATTTTGCATCTTAATTAAAAAAAATTCCCCCACCTCCGCAGTTGTTGTAACCCTCCCCATACGGACGTCCTAGTTACGCCTACGAGCTAAATTATAAATAAGTTTTAATTTACTTGTCATCTGAGAGAGTTTATGACGAGGCAGGTAATGGTTTTTCCTTTTTTTTTAAATAACTTTTTTAATCTCCAATTTTAAAATATCAAACTTCCATTTTTTTTATTTACATATTTTATTATTTCTTGTGTGTATTTTTAATGTGTTATTAACCTTTATGTATAACGGAGACTTTATTATATTACAAGAATTATTATATGTTTTCGAATGTAACTTATGTTTTAATTAGTGATTCATTATTTAACTCATTATTCGTGATTTAAAATTTGATTTTAGTTATTTTATTTGAAAGAAGGCCTACATATATTTTCGTCGCATAAAATTACTGCAGACAAATGATTGTTTTGAAGCCATGTGTTGGCATCTTTTCCACAGTTTCTTTAAAATACTATTTTTGTTAAGTTTCAGGAATCTTCACAATCTGCTTCAAATTTCCCCAAACATCTTCTTTCACCGAAATTCACATGGGTAAATCATTAGCTTAGCAGTCATATAATCTGTCCATTTTATTATTTAAACTATTACATATGTATTATTAATATTTTGGATAAATTTATTGAAAATTGTATATTATATAGTTTTCTGCATATCAACTGTTAAAAACAGTTAAGTCGTTTTTGACAACTTGAAATTTGGTAAACCCTGCTTGTCAGTTAAATAAACGAATTTTAAAGTATTTTTTTCTATAAATAACAAACAATTAGTGTCAATCAAGCATTTAAACACAATAGCGAAATCCGGTTATTTAAAATGTTTGGAAAAGCTTTACCTTTCGTTCGTAACATTATCCAATAGCTTTAGAGTAACATCTAGAGTGTTCTCGACTTAATATCCTTCCTATCTCGTAGCTTAACGGGAATCAGTAATGATGAAAAGAGAGAAATATCAATGTTTCTTTATGATGATTCCTGGTCTGATGCTGAACGTAAACTGGCTGTTCTAAAGGAATACGTTGATTGTAATGGCTTTGAAGTTAAGCCGTTGAAAACAAAAGCACTGATTTTTCATAAAGGGAAAACTCGTGGAATTAAACAGCTTTTTATAACTGCGAATCAATTGCAATTATTAACGATCAGAAATATTTTACATAACGTTTTCCTCCTAAGGTAAATTCAAAAAAGCAGCCATTAACATTTCATCAAGAGTTAATTATTAACTTCCTGAACTAAGTAGACCTAATATAACAGGAATAAAATGGTAAACTTAAATAAAATGTTTAAATAAATAGTCACCTGTTTTATTTTTGATTATTTGTATAAACAAAATTATGAAATTAAAATATACTGTTATTAATAGGGAAATGTTGCTATCTTCAATTTAAGACTCTTATTATTTGACAAAAAAACTAATTTTTACCATTATAGAGGTGGTGCGATGGGGGGGAGTGTTTTGAAAGAATTTGTGTTAAATTTGTCTAGGCTATGTCTAGTTGTTAGAAATAAACTTATAACTTAGCACATATTTTAATATTTTCTTGTATGAATATCTTGTAGTAAATATACTTTCGGAATATTTCATTAGAAAAACAAAGGGACGAAGTTTATAACTAGTAGTTCTGTGAACAGTACACCTCGCTCGTTGAAATAACAAATGTCGTTTTGAGTTTAGCCAGTGAAACATTATTTTGCAATTTCCGCTATTCCGGGGTTTCTAGTTCTCGTATTTTTCTTTTCTTGAGCTTTAACTGCTAAAGATTTTCTTTTAGGGAGCATTGCGTTTTATTTATTTTAATAATGCGTAAGGTAGCTAAAAATATCGCGTTATTGAGGGAAACATAGAATTAAATATTTACATACTTAAATAACTAAAACTTAGCAATGTATTTACAGTTCCTTATCATATTCCAATATTAGAAATAATAAAAAAACTAACTATGTTAAAGCGTCGTGATAGTGATCTCAACCCATGTACCAACACTTCCCACGCTATCCAACAGTCATTCTTTGTATGTCCGTTATCGTCGCGAGGTTTCATTTGTTTCATCTCATTTTGTAATTCAAGTAAAGCCAATTCAAATACTTTTATGGAATAATAATTTACAAGTATTCAGTTCATTTCTTTGATTAATTTTCTACACTTCCGTTTAATAATATGTAATTTTTGTGCAAAGGATATAGTATTCCTAAATTACTATTCAAAATAGGCCTAGTTTTGTTAGCAGTCTTGTAGTAGGAACATATAAACTGGTGTTTCCAAAATAAGAAGTTTAAAATATGTTTATACAGATCTATTTGGAACTCAGTTACAAAACTTTTATATATTTATTTACCAAATTTCACAGTTGGTTTTCTCTTGAAATTCTACATCGAAAAAATGTATCACATGACCACCTTCCCATTTAAAAAAAGTAAAGTTACATTCTAAATGGCGGATCCAAGATGGCGGATAATTTTTTGAAATCTTAATAAAATAGTATTTTTACATAGTGAAGGTTCTTCAGTCAAATCTATCTTCAAATTTTCCTTATATACGAAATATTAAACCGTTTCCAGGCTTTCCGAACAAACGGTATAATAAAACTAGGTCAAATCTACGTGACGGACTAGCAGAGATCAGTGCTTAAGTTAAAATAAAGAATTTAAGATAAGGAAAGGGTTAATCCTGCCTGTAGTCACGAAATAAGGTCAACTTTATTGTCTTAGTTTTATTCCTCAATATGGTTTAGGAATGAGTTTATATACCTCAAAACAGAGTTGCTCAAGCAATCATATGTTTAACTTATTGATCATGAAATAAACTGCCTTCTTAATAATTTAATTTTTCTTTTTTACGTTGTTTCTAGTATGTTTTAATTCAAAATATATGAAACAAGGTATAAATAAATATAAACTATAACAAAATTGTACTTACCTAAATGTTGTACTAATTTAAATAGATTTTAAATATATAGGATTACTTAATTGTTTTAGACAAACGATGTTAAAATTGCATTCAAAAGCATTTCAACATGAACTCGCAGGAAAGGTTACTAGAGGTAAATATTCTGTAACTGATTCGTCCAATACAATAATAGAACTAATAATAATGGAACTAAACACTTCCCATTTGTCCCCCCCCCCCCCCCCCATGATCAAATACATCGCTAAGTTTATAAATCAGCTTGTTATGAATAGGATTGGAAGCATTTTATAATTTGTCAATACTGCATATGTTCTACGGAAGATGAATTTTATCAACTTATCTTTTATAGCCAGACAAATGAGACTGATAACCACTGCCTGAGGTAGTGAATGGTTATACTACTGTATACTTCATACTTGAAGGTAACAGTGTTAAGGTTAAGGAACATGTGCGTTCCCAGCGAGGGGCAGGGGGGCAGCTGCCCCCCTGGAAGCAAAAAAAATAAATTGTTATTAAATTTTGTTGCTGGAATTTATTACAATTCTTGAAATAACTATTTCAATAATCAAAAATACTTACACTATTGAAATTTATGAAATTAGATTGCGGATTTATGATGAGAATCAAGAAAAATCAGAGAGGAATTTGTAAGCTAAGTTGAGCTAAAATGAGATTGAAGATGCCCCTACAGTCGCTAGGACAATTCAGAGTTTTTTATTTGATCAGAATCTTTCAGCAGAGAATTGTGTTGGATTTGAATTTGACGGATGTTCTACCATGGCTGGAGAAGAAGGTGGTGTACAGGCTATTTTGAAAAAAAAGTACAATGAATCTTTATTTTTCCATTGCTCAAGCCACAATCTAAATATTGTGGTGAAAGATGCTAGCAAACTACCGAAAATAAGAAACTTAATTGGAACAGTTAAGGATACAATATCCTTCTTTCGTAAGTGGCCATCCTGGAGGAATTCGGCTCCTAATCTATCAAGCCTCAGTGAGACCAGATGGTCTGAGAAATACAAAAGCATTAGAAAGTTTTCAGACAGCTTCCATGAAATCGTCAATGGGCTAGAACATTTCTTGGTTGAAGGAAACTATGCTAGAAGAAAATTTGCCTATCAATTGCACTGTGCAGTTACTAAACCAATTTTCATCGTAGGTTTAGTCATGATTGCAAAGTATTCTGCGATTTTGGAACCCATTGTGAACTTTCTACAAAGTAAAAATATGGATTTGATTATGGTGAGGATCGACAAGAAATTGAACATGTTTCTGATGAATTTACTTAAAAAACCGTATGATATCACGGAGAAAGTTGGCGTTGAGTTACCACTTCCACGAATTGTTCAAAAGCAAATACACAAAAGTAATCCACTATCTGAGACTACGATTGAATATTGGAGACTGTCTTTGATCATCCCTTATCGTGACTCTTTAACTTTAACATTGAATGTTAGATTCTCACACGAAAATACACCTGCTTTTGCCTTATCCCATCTTCATCCTTCATACATGCTAAAAATTACTTCAAAAGATTTGGAAAAAAATGCTAAATCTTTCATGGAGTTTTATGAGTTGGGTGATATCTCTGCCGAATTAGATTTGTCGTATAGTCTGTGGAAAAAGAAGGATTTAGCAGGAGACAGATTAAAAGGATATTGAAGGGGCTGTACTTTTGGAGGAGGCTAATATTTTTTCCCTGAAACAAGACATGCACTCCTCATTTTAAGTGCTTTTCCATCCACTACGGCTACTGTTGAACGATCTTTCAGTACCCTTCGAAAGGTAAAGGCCTGGCTGAGAAGTACAATGGGAGAGGACAGATTTACTAGGTTGTGTTTGATGAGCGTCCATCGGAAATTCTTCAAGGAAAATCAGGAATGGATTGAAACGAGAGTTTTGAACAAGTTTTTTACAAATCCAAGAAAAATGATACTAGTATAAGACATGTAACTAGATTACATTTTTTCAAGCAAATAATTGTACAACCTGAACCCCCGGGCCCCCCCCCCCCCCCCCCCCCTAGTTTTGATCCTGGGTACGCCCTTGTTAAGGAAGAAGCTTAAATGTGACTCAACCTTTTAGTGAATACCAAAAAAGACCAGAAGCTACTGAAGTTTTAGGTATTCCTAAGCTCATAGAACTTCTTTGTATATTTGTATTCAGTTTTTAGTTTGTGTATAGTAAAAGTAAACCTCTGTTAGTGTGTAAAAATTAAAAAGCTACGAGAATGAGAAAATCGTATTAAATAAAATGACAAAACAAATTAGGATTGAATCATACAATCAGCATAAATCGACAATTTAATTGAATAGCAATGTTATACAAATCCCATAAATGAAACTAGTACAAATATCCATCTATACTTCTCCATAAATAACAGTTTATGTCATCTTTAGTGGACAGAAGGTGTGCATATTACCGTACTTAATAATATTAATGTCCGCAGCATGAATGAGGCAAAATGTATGCTCTAACCAGCAAGGCCGGGATTTGAATATAATTTGTGTTTTCCATTAGTATTATCAAATTAACCTGCAGAGGTTGGTAACACTGCACACAATATGTTACTGTGATATTAAAGCGAATATTTAATGTTGTTAGTGTTGGTAGGCCTACATTAAATCCTATTTGGCAGTAGATTACATATTTTAAATTAGGGAAAAGGTTGTTCGTAGAAGAAATATCTTTTTAGGATTCGTTGATATTATTATGTTTCCAAATAAAGGAATATTTTCAGATAAAAGATTGTTTTATGCATTTGTCTGACACACAGGACTACTACAATGCTAGTATCCATACAATATTTGAAAAATATTATTTCTCGTTATGTGCTGATTATAATGTATATTATACAAAGTAGCACATTTACATAGCATAAACAATTTTGTAATTAAACAAATATATAAAAATCAACTAAATAAACGGACTTTATTTTTTTCAAAATTTTAGCAAGACATTCAAATTTGAATAACTAATACTTCACTACGTCTGAAAGTCATCACCTCCTTAACTCTGAAATTCAAATGGTTTACTCCAAAACAGTGAACAGTTTTTAATTATAATGTTCAATTATAATCGTATAAAAAATTTGGGGAAAGAAAATGTATATAATTTGAAATGCCATTAGTTTACTTTATATTTTATTTTCACTAATTCATATCGCAGCCCAAAGCTCAACAAAACAGTAACAAAACTATTTGCCACATTATCTGTCCGTTTTGATAAGACAGCTTTTAATTACTTCATCGCAGAATCGACCTCGATTTCTCTACAAACCATACTGTCATGTAACCTACCGTTTTGTTTTGTTACAGTAATTCATGAACCATTTAGGATGCAATGTATAAGTTATTTAGGCTACAACATACTGTGCTCAAAAACTGCTGTTAATCCAAGTGTTTTATTTACTATAGATCTCAATAAAATAAAATGGAATAGAACTTATGTATATTAATCTAATGTTCAGCTTAGAATAGAACACCTCTAAATCTTCACCTTTTATTCAAAATGTCTAAAAGTTAGATCATATATAGTAACTTATCCTTGCAGAAAAAAAACTTGAAAAATTATTCCAGTTAGTATCTGATTTAAACATACTATCATTTCTCCAAACTTGAACTATCAATTTGAGTCATGTATACATCAATACATTCTGACTGTTGCTATGTAAAATTTTCACAAAACTTACCAACTACTAGTTTTAGATAGAAACACTAATTAACCAAAAATGTATCTTCTAACTTATTTAAACGCAATAATGGACATAGTTATAAAATAGCTACTTACGTCAGATAGAAATTCTTATTTCGGTAGTGGATCTAAACACGAAATAAATTTCCGGCTGTGCATATAAAGTTTAAAAAATTATAATTTTTGTATCTACACATTTGCTATAAACAATTTAAAAGTAAAAAAGTATAAATATTAACTATGAAAAGTAATAAAATGTGTTCTTCATTAAAATGTTTTTGAATAAATTTTTTTTAAGGTTTTTAATAATAATAAATACAGTATTTATTTAATAATTTTCGGTTAAAATTTTAAAACTTTGCATTCTTCTGCTGGTCTCTTGATTGCACATACATTTAATCTTACTTGTTTCAACCTTATGTTACACAAATGGCACCTGTAACACTTTATGAAACGAATGACATAATATTTTTCTTAAAATATCACCTATTCTGCAATTTGTATTTTTAGAAAATAATTAGATTACAATTAACGAAATATGTTTGCTATTTTGTGACCAATACAGTGAAGAGTTAAGACCATTTACGTCGTAGAAAGATATAAATTCGTTGAAATTATGTCAATATATATTTCCATTGCTTATATCTATACAATAGGCTATATATTCTAAAGAAGATTATATATTAATTAATTTTTCCCAGAAACAACTAACTACATACTCATGCAAAGTTTAAATGTTTATTCCAGCAAATTAGTTGCATGATTTGTTCATCAAACAATTTCATATTATATGCAGCACATATTTGAAGTTTTATTGCTTAAATGGTTAACCTAAAAGATTATTTTCGAACCTAATATGTTAAGTTTGTACTTTCAGTAAAGTGGTAACAGTTCTCTCAGACCAGAACACACCTGCTCCACCAGTAAAAAGCAACACTACTTTGAACTATAACGCCTCGATATGAAGTTATTTAAATATTTCGATATAGAACCCACTGGACCAAGACTGAATTACATACCTTAAATGCAGATATATTCCTTGTAAAAATGTCTAAAACTGACCAATATTTATTGTCTGCAAATAAAATATAAACTAAATTTAGTATAATATTACACATATGTAGAATAACTTACTTTCGTCATACTTAAAATTTAAATTGCCTGTGAAACATATAATTAATTTATTTTAATATTTAGTATTTTGATACTCCAGTCTTAAAATATGATTTTCCAAATCCGTTTAAAATGTGTGCAATTATCAGCTAAGATAAAGATGACTGACAAAACCTGTTAAATGCTTGTCGGACACGCACTGAAGTCGGAGAACGTCAATATTAAGTTAGCCTCAGAGTAGTATTCCGTAAATAACTCTTTCGGATTTTACAACATTTAAAACATCTTATTTTCCTTATGCAACTGGATAGCGTATTATGTGATTCCTTTTTACTTTTTATAAGACGTACACGATTTAAATGAAAAGCAGTAGGATGGAGGAGCTTTAAGGGTGTGACACACGAACGAACAATATTACTCTTTAAAATATGCCCTCCATAATTGCCGTTTGGGTTTACTGTAAACGTGAACAGAAAGAAATTGCCTCAGTACGTAACTGACCGAAGCCTAAAACTATTACCATTTGAGGTATTTAATGTTAATTTGAATAAATTTGATAAGTTATAAAACAACAATCTAAATTCAAAACCCTGGATGATTTAAAATTATAAAATAATACTAATACAAATAGTAAACTACTGACCCAATTACTGATTGATTTTTGCTACAAAATAAACCCTTGATTTAACTGCAACATGTCATTGTTCATTTAATTACAATCTGTGCAACGGCATAAGTGAAAATTACAATCAAGTTAAATGTGAAATTAAATTCCTAATGCTAAACATTGATTTACAGTACGATACATTCAATACAATTACCGAATTTACTTTAATTAAATTAATATAATTGTCATTTGATGGCTTAGGGGTACGTTTCACGAAAGACGATGTTATCTGATAAGATAAATACTTTCAAATCACAGATAAAAAGAAACCGTTAAATAAAACAATTATTTAAGCTAATATAATAATAAAAATAATATTAATAAACGGTACCAGGAACTGGCACATACTTTCTCACAAACATATTTAAATTATTAAACAGATTCACTGTGACTTCATAATTGCAGGAGGGGTAGGAGAGGTGATAATTATTAAAGTAGGAGATTAACTAATAAATATTATTATTATTATTATCTAGAGAGAAAACTATTCGATCTATTTCGAACAAATTTGCACCAAACACGTCAATTAAGCCTGTACAGATGCACAAAAAAATGTTTTCAAAACATTTGAAACAACCCCATTTTTGGCAAAAAAAACCCAAAAATCAGTTATTATTAGCTAAACGATAATTTTTAGAAAGATTCGGTGTTTTGCATATGGTAGGGTACATTAAGGGCTACAAATAAGCCAAATTTTATGAAAATCGTTAGAGCCGTTTTTTTATTTAAAAAATAATAACTGATTTTTTAGGGGTTTTTTGGTTAAAAGGGGGTTATTTTTTTTTTTTATTCAAAACCTTTTTCGTTCATCAATACAGGCCTAATTGACATGTTTGGTGCAGATTTGTTCGAAATCGATAGAATATTTTTCTCTCTAGCTTTGAACAAACATACAGACAGACATTTTATAAAAACCACATTGTTGAAGTCAAAACGGATATTTCCACAAAAATCTCAACATCGATTTTTTTTCGATCACTATACTTTCTCTATACTGTAGTATAGTGAGAAAGTAAAAAACTAAACTATTATTTTATACAAAAATATAAGCGTAGGAATTAGAAATACAATCTTTTTAAACAGTTGAAAAGTTATTTTATTTTATAATCTAATAATGCTATTCAAAATGTTATTGAATGTAAATTTGTAAAAATTTCGATTTAAAAAATGACATGTATGATTTGTTTCAAGTGTAACTAACACAAATTCTAGGACTGCGGAATGTTTCAATATGGTGGGCGAAAACATTGACTCCAGATTGTAAACTTTAACAATTTGTCCCCAGAACTGAAAGTATTTCTAAGTATTTCAAGTTGCATTCTTGTGACCGTTCTGTCCCGACCATTACTTAAATATATAGACTGACTTATGCAGATCCAAATTTGTTGTTGATGACAATTTTCAATATTAAATCGGCTTTTAAAAATTTTCCCCGAACCGTATTATAAACTCTTGAAAAATTCTTTTCAGTTTTACGTTCTAGTGAGCTAAAATCTTCATAATGTTTTATTAGATATGCAGTTTCTAAAAGTAAAAATAAAAATGGACACAATTCTTCATTTCACAAGTTTTATTTCCCCTTCAATGTACAACATTTCAAAATGGTTGTACAATTATGGCACCAAAGCTGCCAAAGTCTGCGTTACACGCAGACATAAGGAAACTGTAAGTATTTTGACACTGTTGTAACACTTCAATTTTAATTTAAAGCTTTAAATTTAGACTTACGTTTTACACAATATTATGCATTTATTAAAAAGTGCGTTGATTGTTTTCCGTACGTACAACAGATCAAAAATAATTTTGAAAATCCATATAAAGCCGATTACAAGAAACCTTGTATTTTAACAAAACATTTTCCTGGTGAACGAGGCATTGTGTAAAATATTTATTTACTGCGACCTGTGTACAACACTGACGTAGCATGTACTTCCCCTTTAATTCTTAGAACTGAGGGACAGAGAATTCAGTTCTGAGTTTACTGACAACTGTTTTTATATTAAACAAAAATACTAGTAGTTCTGTGAACAGTAGACCTCGCTCGTTGAAATAACAAAAAATGTGGTTTTGAGCTTACGTTAAAAATAGTGTGCCAGTAAGGAAGTAAACAGAAGGTTTAGCCAGTGAAACATTATTTTGCAATTCCCGCTATTCCGGGGTTTCTAGTTCTCGTATTTTTCTTTTCTTGAGCTTTAACTGCTAAATATTTTCTTTTAGGGAGCATTGTGTTTTATTTATTTTAATAATGTGTAAGGTAGCTAAAAAATATCGCGTTATTGAGGGAAAACATAGAATTAAACACTTACACACTGAAATAACTAAAACTTAGCAATGTATTTACAGTTCCATATCATATTCTAATATTAGACATAATGAAAACAAACTATGTTAAAGCGTCGTGATAGTGATCTCAACCCATGTACTAACATTTCCCAAGCTGTCCAACAGTCTTTTTTTGTATGTCCTTTATCGCCGCGAGGTTTCATTTGTTTCATCTCATTTTGTAATTCAAGTAAAGCTAATTCAAATACTTTTATGTAATAATAATTTACAAATATTGAGTTCAATTTTTTGATTTGTTCTTTACATTTTCTTATAATATGTAATTTTTATGCAAAGGATATAATATTCCTAAATTACTATTCAAAATAGGCCTAGTTGTGTTAGCAGTCTTGTAGTGTAGGAACATAAAAACTGGTGTTTTCAAAATGATAAATTTGAAATTGATAAATATTTGTATACAGTTATATTTAGAACTAAATTACGAAACTTTTTTACACTTATGAAAAAAATTACAAATTTTACTACTTTTTATGTAGGCTTCAAGTTGAACTTTTTCCTTTCGTTACTGAGCATGCTTGTTTCTTGAGCTTATAACTTTGTTAATTTTACTTCAATCATTTTTTTACTGGCATATATGAATTCTTTGAACCTTTATCTACAAAAAAGATATGGAACACTTTTGAATTGGTTTTGAATAAACGTATAAAAACATGGTTAAAATAGAAAAACTTGGACGATTTTTAACAAATTTGAAGTTTGCGGCCATTTTGTGTGCTTACCGTTAGAGATACGGGAAAAAATCAAGAATACAATTTTGTTTAACATCAAATTTTCTACTAGCAAAATGCTATTAGTTTTTAAATTCGACTTACGGTTAAGCCACAAACTGGCTTTGGAAAAAATCTTACACTGAGAGAAACGGTGTGGCCGCCATTTTTATTTTATTTAAGGGGTTAAAAATGAAAAATTTAAAACAAACGTATATATACATCGCTCAGCCAAAGAATGAGGAACATTCATGCAAAAATCATCACAATCGGTCAAGGCGTTTGGCTGTAATCGTGAGACAGACAGACACACAGACGAAATGCCGAACGGTCGAGCTAAAACGGAGACCTCGCTTCGCTCGGTCAATTAAATTAATAACAAAGCCAATATGAGAGGCGAATTATATTTATTTTATTTAAAGATGAAAAGGAACTTTCAAATCTTTGAATAGTTTTTAAAAATTTTGTTAAGTTTTACATTATTTGTCATCTATTAAAATACCATATATGAAACAAGAACACACATCATGAAACTATAAGGGCTCCTATATACAGTACTTAAAAAGTGGGCTTATTTGTTTCAAAACCCTTCTTTCCTTTTCCAAATCCACCTTATTTGTCCAGTGTACCTTTGGTTGAATACGGTTTATGAATATTATTTCAAGCACATTTAGAAACGTAACAATTTTACTAAATTTATTATACTTCTCATGTTGGTATGTGAATTACCTTTGTATTAGGTTCGAATACGTTAAGGATTTTAAATAAATAACTTTAATTTATTGAACTTATGACACAAATTGATTATTTAGGACTGTTTGAAGGGCTTTAATTTCTTTGTTACAAATAAAAAATGCAACAAACAATATAGGTTTCCTTGGTAACAGATATGTTTTAAGTAAAGAACTGAAACAAAAATATCAGTTGAACAGAAGAGAAACTGTTTGCTTGCTACTCCAATTCTGACAATTTCGGGAAAATATAAAGTTGAATATCGAGTGTCCTTGATGGTTTGATCTGATATTTTAGTTGTGTTTGTACGGGAAAACAATATCATTCAAACAAATCTGACACGTTCAAGCTTAAGCCCGGACTGCCACTCGGGTCAGCTGATTAATTGCATCTGTAGTCTAGATTGGTTTAAACTTTATGAAACGTTTTATACCGTTTCGTACAAGCTCTAACGTAAAGGCATTTTTTTAAACAAATATAGACGAATAGAAATTCGCATCATAATTACTTCTCAACTTAAACTCAGTTTATGTAGCCATACAAAAATATTTTGTGTGCATAAGTGGTTTTATAGATACAAATAGAAAAAATAGTGATTATGTAATAGAAAGTTGCCTCAACTAGGCCATGGATTAATCGATGATTTGAATGGGAATGTGTCCAATAATAAATTACTATTCTAAAATGTTTAATGTATATTATAACTTTTTTTCGAATATCTTTAAAAAAAGAAATACTATAATAATTGCATGCACACAGTTTAATTCAATGGTTTTCATGATTTCATAAAAAGTAAACATCATTAGAAATTTTGTTTAAACGACTATACTGCATATTATTTAATAAATCTGCCATCAATGTGCTAGTAAACTGTACACTTTAAATATACAATTTACTTTATCCTTACTATATCATTTTTCGTATTTTTACAAGGCACCAATTTATTTGATTAGTTGTCAGCCACGCCTTCGTCATCGTTAAAGTATGAAAGTGAAACGTGATTTTAACTAATGCAGTTATATTAATAAGTAATCGAACTAATATCTTGTGCTTGCTTAGGCGCAGTAGTTGTTTTAAATACCGTATATTAAGATTTAACCGCTAATGTAACTTAAGAAAGAATTATTAAACATTTGGTTAATTTTTTTCTAAATTTTAAATCACTTTATTTCTTGAGGTTTTAAACGAACAACTTTATTCACGACTTGGTTAGTTCTGTATTCATTTATTTAGTTCTAAGGACATCTTCCCACATAAATGTTGTAAAAAAGTAACATGAAAGGCTAAATCACAAGGATGGCAAACAATTTGTTTTCTACGGAATCAAAGTACAATTAAATTTACATAGTCTAAAATATTGTTCTTTTATTTGTATTATTTGACTCGTTATTCTTACTTTCAAAAACGTTTGTTTTTACTTTTGTAAATCTAAGATATTGTTAGTTAAATAATGCTTTGAGGTATTATAGGGCGAAGTCTTGTAAGCAATATTTCTTTGTCCTTACACTTATTGTATGTAAATCTCCTTGAACATCTTGCAGAAAAACTTCCGTTGGTTGAAAGGGCTTAAACATATACGTAGAATTGTATAGGAATACATAAAACTGTTTTAAGTCTTCATTTGCAAAGGACATACATTTTTCTTCAACCCAAATCTATATATATAAAAAGCTCGTGTCACAGTGATATCGAACTCCTCCGAAACGGCTTCACCGATTTTTATGAAATTTTGTTGGTGTATTTGGTAGGTCTGGGAATAGGTCTTAGGCTATGTTGTATACCCCAAGGTGATAAGGGTTGTTAGTAACATCCCGTAAAACAATAAATATTTTTTTTTATACTTTCCTGAAAGCTAGAGAGCTGAAATTTTGTTCACCTATGTCTTATAAGATACATATAAAATATAATCCAGTTTTATATTTTGTCACGTTCTGCTAAGGGGTGAAAATGTG
>JAGFPH010003480.1:75791-88405 GCA_018207615.1 Philaenus spumarius
TTAACACGTTTACTGCTAAGGACGCACATGTGAGCTTGACACTGAACGCTATGAAAAGAGCCGACGCACAGTGCATTGCACGCCAAAACCCGTATTGGGATTATTTTCAATGCACAATGCATTGCGTGCTTCCCACGCCAACCCCCGTATTGGGAGTACTTTCAATACACAGAGCATTTCTTAGCCACCGATTTCACCTATCGATTTCTGGGCTGTTTTCACGAGAATCAGTTGATTATTTTTCACAAATAAGTGAACAAAGTTAATTTGTTTATTAGCGAATTTCCATAGGAAAAATGAGCTATTGCAGTGGCCCTTATGATAAGACCCAAGGTCGGGAGTAGCAAATGATCACCGATCATGGTCCCCAGAACACGTTTTGGGGTGTCATTAAAATTCATATATGTATATATGTGTTCGCACTCTAGCGGAAGCATTTTAAGTCCGATTTGGTACACGTGTTGGTTGTCTATGTCGCTCGGACGAGTTCGTTAGCCAAAAAATCCAACAACCGGAAGTACTTTTTTTGACCGAAAGTAACGATTTTTTTAGATTTTTACTTCAAGAATTTATTTTTTTTTAGAGTTTTTTCTGAAAGTATAAATGTAGGATGTTATTCTGCACACTTTGTTTTTTTACGCGACCTTATAGCTCGCTTGGTTTCCCCAAAATCGATCAAAACGTAAAATACTATAAAAGTACCGGTTCAAAGCCAAGTGGTGCAAACTCGCGAGACCACTAGGCGCAAACAAATTCTACTAATATATTGCGTACACACAGACAGCTGTTCAAAGCCTTCTTGAGTAGACCTATTTCCCAAATTGTTGGTTGAAACCCTAAAACATAGGCATATAAACTTAATTTTTGAAATTTGCTCAACTCACGACAACGGTTCAGCGTGGTCGAATTATTTGTTTGTTAAATTTACAACTTGCTTTAAAACTATAGATCATTCATATTTGTATGATTAACGGTTTAACAAAATATAATACACAGAGCGTAAAAAATTTATCAAATTTTAATATCGAGTAAAACTATGGGGTGTAACAATAACGAGGCATTGCTGTACAACAATTCAAATACTTTAAATATTTGCTGTATTACTTTTCACTTTGGATCGACCCTTTAAAATTATTGTTAACACCCTGATTTTTTAGTAAAAACACTATCTGATAAACAATGATTAAGTTATTTGTTAAAAACTACATTAAATTACGTAAAATTACAACGTATCAAGTTTATTTTCATCTATTTTCACTCAGCTCTATTAGAAATCATGTATTCATGTACAGAAACCGAGTTTTTGAAGCGAAGTGTTGACAGTCTTCGCGAAACGTTAGACAATTTGTGCGATTTCTGGTTCTTCTGTTGTTTAATGTTTTTTGCGACTTTGGCGATCGTTTCGAAACGGTAACCCTCCTTTTTTTGTTGTTGTTTGTGCTGTGTTGTGGTGTAGTTAACAATTTCGACAACAGGAAGATCAAGGTATTGCATCGTGATCAAAAAATAAGGTGGGTGTAGCCTATAAAACAGTTTTTTTGTAAAATGTATGATTCTACTAACTGACCCGTACGGCGTTGCCCGTGGTGGTTGGTATTTTCAGTCTTTTTAACGTAATTGTATTATTTTTAAGTGTTCAGTCAGTGAGTGGTATTTGGCTTTTATATATATAAATCTTAAATAATAAAAACACTATTGTCATAATAATAAAAGATCTGAAATTATGATTTTAGTAACTTTGATCCCCCAAACCCCCCTAAAATTTCAAATTTTTTAAAACCCTTTCTTAGCGAGTGCCTACGGCCCTAGAGGAAGCTACATACCAAATTTCATTCCAATCTGTTCGGTAGTTTTGAAGAAATCGTTTTTAAATAACTTTGATCCCCCCCAACCCCCCCCTAAAATTTCGAATTTTTTCAAACCCTTTCTTAGTGAGCACCTATGGCCCTAGACGAAGCTTCATACCAAATTTCATTTCAATCCGTTCGGTAGTTTTTGAGAACTCGTGATTAGTGAGTGAGTGGTATTTCGCTTTTATATATATAGATTGAAATAAAATAATCCAGACCAATATCCCAAGGTAGTGATAGTTTAAAATATAGTTTTATGTTTGTAGGCCTACGTTGTATTCAGCTGACAAGATTGAAGTAAACAAAAATGATTGTACAAATACATGCATTTTGAACGATTTCTAACCTCAAAGTGTAATATAATACACCATATTTATACCCTAGAGTAGTTTTATATCTCATATATAAAAACATCCATCATCCAGACATTATAAGAAGTTTATTTTAATTGACGTTGTAAACTTGTAAACGTAACTCTAAGTTAATCTAGGTTAGGTTTAGTTAAAGTACTGCAGATGATGGGCTAAATCAGCTGTTATATGTCTGAAGCGGGGGGTTTATTGTTGACAGCTGTTCAATAACGTAACAATAATATGTTTTCATCATACCAACGCAATAAACCATTGTTTTCAGTACTATTAGCTGTGGTTGAAACCAATCGATTCCCGATAAGCCGGGTAAACAGTCCGGGTAAAACTGTAAAAAGGCCGGGAAAGAAGGTTCCAAGATTTGTCACCACGAGCGCTGCTATTCTACAACTTACCGTATTCCATTATATAATTTTTAAACAGCTGACTGTTTCTAGCAACATAAACAAATTGAACAATAACAATCCTTTGATGTTGTTAGTTTATTAGCCTATAGACTATTGTAAAAGTGTAAACGTACTTATAATGGCTGATTCAAATATTAATATTCCTGAATCAATATGTTTCTTTCAATTTGTAAAATTATCTACTGCTCGTAACCTAATAAATATTTGATTGTTGGAACAAGTTACTTTTGTTTGTACTTAGTAGCTGGAAACAGTTAAAATATATCAACAAATAACAAGTTATGAGGTTGTGTAGGACCAAGTTAATTTTTAGCCACCCTGTATATTTAATAAAAGGTGGTATGATAAAAAGTACTGTTCATAACTCGTCCGAAAGTGCTATACCGGTGCTTGATCGAATTCAAGTACTCGGCTTCGCCTCGTAACTTGAAACTCGATCGTGCACCGGTAACGGCCATTTTCCGGACTTGTGACGAAATATACTATATTATGTCTTTAAACATCCAGAAGGCAACCGACGAGGCTTCAGTCGTCTCTGCCAAGCTAAGCAGACTGATCTCGGGTGACCCTGCCAGAGACTGTGCAGTCAGGCCTACTATATGGAGCTGAGAAATGGGCAGAGGCCTTATCAAAGGAAAAATACAGGGAAAATGATTGGCTGTACAGCGCAGAAGCGGCTTGAGAATTGTTTCCTCTTACTGCACTATATCTGAAACTGCGGTTTTGGTGATCGCCGGAGTGATACCGATGGATTTGCTGGCATTAGGAAAAAGAAAATATACGACAGAAACCCAATAGTTGGACAGAAATTAGCATCACTGGATGCAGGATCGGATTCCACGACTTTATTGCTGGGAGATGGACTCATTGTCTTATTCAAGACTTAACACCTTGGCTGCAGATAAAGCACGGAGAAGTGGACGTTTACCTTACACAGTTTCTTACAGGTCACGGTTTTTTCGGAAGCTGTCTGTGTAAGTAAGACCACCAGAGTGCCGGATTTGCAGGGCTGAAAAGGATGACGCATCTCATTAATTTTTTGAATGGACCCAAGAACGCTACAGAGTGGAGTGGAAAAATAACACTTGGAAACATCATTTCATTTCACGAATAGCGTCTAGTTGAGCTGGAGAGTCACATCCCAGTATGTAAGAGATGTTCTGCTAAGCAAGAAGGAAGAAATATGCTTAGAAGAGTACAAACTTACAAGACCGTAGATCCACAAACTAAGCAGGATAAGTCCTGGTCTGATGTAATGAGGAAGTAGTTGTGGACCAGAATGTTGGAAAAGAGGTTAGGGTGTAGTGGGTAAAGCGTATGAACCAGGAGTCAGACACACAGGGAGACTAGCCTCTTGATGGTGCCTAATGCATTCCCTTCCATGAAAAATGTTGACTTTGAAAATAAATTATAGTTATTTTACACCACCATGGGCATGGGAGGAGATAATGTTATCCGCAACGTTTAGGTATAAAGCAAAAGATATTAAAACATTTCTATTAGTAATAGTGTTTAAAATATTTAACCTCACTTCTTAAGCTGTGTTTACACTAAGGGAAATAAAACGACTTTTTTCACGATTCATATTTGCTATTTAGTCCAGTCACTTAAGCCAAAAAAAGAGCGTCAACCTCGGAATGAGAGATAATAAGCTGTAAATTCGTATAAACCTTTATTTTGGCCATTCTAAAAGTTGTCTCAAAAGTCTCATAAAATCTTATGCCCGCGTCTTAAGATAGTCAATGTCAAATTTCACAAAAATCTGTTTTTCGCAAATATCTCGCTTCCTATGCTTTCAATGCTATTTGCATCTATTATACAATTTGTCTCAAAAAACATTTTTGTTGTAATGTTTTTAAGTACATTAACTTTGTGCAATGGGTATAAACCCACAAACGTATTAAACATATCTTATAGAGAATTTATTTCTAAAGATATTTGGGTAAAATAGGCCAATTAAAAACAAAAAATTTAATTAAAATATCTCGGAAAAAGCATATCTTTAAAAATAAAAAATAATGAATTTTAAAATATCCACCTTATTTTGTTTTGTACTGGTTACCAAATAATTTGATATTCAAAGATTGTAAATAATTCACTATTAAGTATTAATAAACAGCTAATACTTTTATCTGTAAACATGGTCACATTGTTGTTATTTCTCATTCGATTTTCTTAATTAAGCTACCGTTACATTTGTATTTAAAAGTTGTATTACCCAAATATATTTTTTTTTAAAAACAAGTTTTGACATAAACCTGATAAACATAGACGAGTTTCTGACTGATATTGACTAATTACAATTTATGTCTAAACTTGTTGATTTCACCTAATAACGAGACATAGCCTACTCTCAAATTGTTCACCGAGCGAAGCGAGGTCTCCGTTTTAACTCGACCGTTCGACATTTCGTCTGTGTGTCTGTGTGGCTGTCTCACGATTACGGCCAAACGCCTTGACCGATTTTGATGATTTTTGCATTACTGTTCCTTATTCCTAGGCCGAGCCATGTATATATAAGGTTTTTTCAATTTTCATTTTTAACCCCTTAAATTAAATTAAATGTCGGCCGCACCGTTTCTCTCAGTATAAAATTTTTCCAAAGCCAGTTTGTGGCTTAACCGTAAGTCAAATTTAAAAACTAATAACATTTTGCTGTAGCAAATTAGATTTTCAACAAAATTGTATACTTGATTTTTTTCCGTATCTCTAGCGGTAAGCTCACAAAATGGCCGTAAACTTCAAATTTGTTAAAAATCGTTTTTGTATTTTAACCATGGTTTTATACGTTTATTCTAAACCAACTCAAAAGTCTTCCATATTTTTTTTTGTAGATAAAGGTTCAAAGAATTCATATATGCTAGTAAAAAAATGATTGAAGTAAAATTAACAAAGTTATTAGCTCAAGAAACAAGCATGTTCAGTAACAAAAGGAAAACGTTCAACTTTAGGCCTACATAAAAATAGTAAAAATTATCGTAATTTTTTTATAAATGTAAAAAAGTTTTGTAATTTAGTTCTAAATAGAATTATATAAAAATATTAATCAATTTCAAATTTCTTATTTTGAAAACACCATTTTTTATGTTCCTACTACAAGACTGCTAAGAAAACTAGGCCTGTTTTGAATAGTAATTTAGGAATATATATATTCTTTACCCTAAAATGGCATATAATAATAAGAAAGTTTAGAGGATAAATCAAAGAATTAAACTGTATACTTTTAAATTATCATTGTAAATTTCGTTAAAGTATTTGACTTGGCTTTACTTGAATTACAAAATGAGATGATACAAATGAAACCTCTCGGCGATAAAAGACATACAAAAAATGACCGTTGGACAGCGTGGAAAGTGTTGGTACATGGGTTGAGATCACTATCACGACGTTTTAACATCGTTTGTTTTCATTATTTCTAATATTGGAATATGATATGGAAGTAATGGAATTGTAAATACATTGTTAAGTTTTAGTTATTTAAGTATGTAAATATTAAATTCTATGTTACCCCTCTATAACGCGATATTTTTAGCTATCTTACGCATTATTAACCTAAATAAAACACAATGCCTCTAAAAGAAACTCTTTAGCAGTTAAAGCTTAAGAAAAGAAAAAAACGAGAACTAGAATTCCCGGAATCGCTAGAATTGCAAAATAATGTTTCACTGGCTAAACCTTGTGCTTACTTCCTTACTGGCACACTATTTTTAACCTAAGCTCAAACCCACATTTGTTATTTCAACGAGCGAGGTCTACTGATCACAGAACTACTAGTTATGTAGCCTAGTATTTGTTGCATCAACAAATCTAGTCTTATGTCTACCATTTTGTACTTGCTAGTATATACATTTTATAACGTAATTAATTATGTACTTACTATACGAGGGATAAATAACTATAAAATCATGACAATATTAGAAATCAACTGAAAAACAGAAATTATTACATCATAATACAGTTACCAGATTTAAATTACTTCCTGAATGCAGTGGCGGCTTGCCCATAAGGGCTCTCGGACGCCGCCCCTCCAAAAGATTTGAAAAAGAAAAAAAATTATATACCCATTCAATTATAATTATACATATAATTAACCAAAGTGTTTTTTTTTTCAATCACATACATCGAAAATGTAGGAAAAAACAAGCAAAAATAGCGTGAGAAGTTTGTATTTGTAGCCGTGGGGCACTGGCCAGAACGTCCCAATACACCACCATGCAGTTATATGAAGAGTGGTAGTGGTGGGGGCTGCTGGTGCTATGACGCGTCAAAGCTTGTGCCTTATGGAAAGCTTAGGACGGCGTCCGAGCATGCGCAAAGCGACGTATCTAGTATAATCTGTCGTCTGCTTGGTGTTGCTGTTGCAGAATACGTTGTTTTGGTGACCAGTTGACTTATTGTGTGTACATTGTTTTATCGAATGAGTGATTGGTATGTAAATAGGCCTAGTTGTAGTTGAGTTAATCGAGTTAGTGTTTGTTAGTGTTTTAGTATTTCATAATGGCCTTGCCTGTTTCCAATGATATGAATTTTATTATTAGTAATGGAATTAAGAACCTAGAACATAGGATCGAGCTCAAGAATTTAGGCCCCTCTAGGCCTATACTAAATATAAATCAACAACAAAAGGCCTCTAAAGCCCGAAATAGTTTCGTTAGGAAATTTTCCAATAATTTGTACAACTATGCTGATTGGTTGTGTGGGTGCAAAGTTAAAAATTCCTTTTTTTGCTATCCTTGTTTGGTAATGGGAGTTGCAGACCGTGCATGGACGGTGGATGGTGTCTCGGATTTAAAACATTTTAGTGATAAAGTCAAAAAACATAAATTGAGTGAAAAACATATTAATGCTTGCATTGAGTATGCCGTGTTAGGCAAAGTAGACATAAGAGTCCAATTAGATAGTGCGTACAGATTAAGAATTCAAAAACTAAATGAAGAAGTGTCAAAAAACCGTTACGTATTAAGTAAATTGATAGATGCCGTTAAGTTTTGTGGGGCATTTGAATTGGCGTTAAGGGGACATGACGAAAGGGAAACTTCTGACAATCCTGGCATTTTTCGTGGCTTAGTTAATCTTATGGCTGAATTGGATTCAACATTGAAACAGCACATTGACAGGACGAATAACAGAGTTTTTTTGGGCATTTTAAAAACCATTCAAAACGAGCTTCTTGATTCCATATATGCCGTATGCCTAGAAATTATTCGTGATGAGCTTACTTAAACACAGTTCATCGCGATTGAAGCAGACGAAACAACAGATTGTGCTACATTATCCCAGCTTGTTTTTGTAGTTCGCTATGAACTAAATGGGTCAATAAATGAGAGATTTATTAGTTTTGTAATACCAAAAGGTCATGATGCAGATTCGGTGAGTGAGGCTATTTTTGGCGAACTTAAAAAGCTGAAAGTAGATGAAACGCCTGAAAAAGTTATCGCTCAAAGCTATGACGGTACTTCCGTTATGAGTGGTCAGCACACAGGGGTACAGGCAAGAGTAAAAGCCGTATACCAAAATGCACTATTTGTGCACTGTTATGCCCACCAATTAAATTTGATTATTGAACGAAGTGCAACCCAAAACAAACAAGTCAAAATATTTTTTAGTAACATTGAAGGTTTTTCTTCATTCTTTTCTCAATCTACTAAAAGAACAACAGTGCTTGATGATGTAGTAAAGAAACGAATACCTAAAAGCTCAAGCACTCGTTGGAACTTTAAATCAAGAATTGTTAGCACAATATTCAAATATAAAAATGAAATAGAAGAGTGCTTAAACAAAATAATTGATGATGACAGCAATGATTACTCTACTGTAAATAAAGCAGTTGGTTTAAATCACTTTATCAAAGACGACGATTTCAATTTTTGGTTGATTTTTTTCAATAAAATGTTGCCTCATTGTGACATTTTGTACAATGAACTACAACACAAGACAATTGATTGTATAAAGGCCTTGCAGTATGTAGACGAATTTAAGTCTGCTATCCAAACTATTAGAAATTCTTCAGAACTTGAATCCCAAAATACCCATGATGCGACTTCAGAGGCCGAGCCTAGTAAGAAACGTGGTCGATTTGAAGATAGAAGAAATGTGGTGGCTAAGGAAGTTTGCGATGTAATTATGATGGGAATTGACAATCGCTTTAATAATTTGGACTATTTGTCTGTAGCAAAATTATTCCAGCCTATTTTGTTTCAAGAATTTACCAAGTGTTTTCCAGAACATGAACTTGAAACCGCAGCTAAACTATTTAAACTAAACAAAGTCGAACTGAAACAAGAACTTCTAGTTATATACAGCAGAAGAGATTTTTCAAAGGCAACCGGTTCATTGCAGCTTCTTAATTTTATTTATGACAACAACCTAAAAGAAGTTCTCCCGGAATCAGTTAAACTACTCCAGATCATCTGCACCATACCAATGACAACAGCAGAAAGTGAAAGATGTTTTTCAACATTGAAACGAATAAAGACATTTACTAGAAGCACGATGAAAGAAGATAGACTCAGTGCCCTTGCCATGTGTTCAATTGAAAATAAATTGTTGTCCAGCGCTGATTTCAACGAACGTGTAATTAATCATTTTGCTGGACAGAAGGAAAGAAGGATGGACTTCTGCTACAAGCAATATAACTAAAGGTATGTAAGTAGAGTATTTCAGATTTACATATGATAAGTATTTCAGAAACACATGGCATCACTAATTTAATACCTAGATTGCCATAAAAACTCACTAAAATACACAAAATATTCAGACACCCCGGTGGTGTGTGCCCCCCAGCATTTTACTCACGAGCCGCCACTGCCTGAATGAGTATTATTTTCTTAGACTTATTGAAAATACTGTTTTATAATACACATTCTTTTATTCAACGCAAGAGAAATAACTCAGATAAAAATAAGGCTTTCCTCTCAACTTTATAAATGACTGCAGCTCTGCACAAGTCGGCTCCACTAAATACATATTGTTGTCAAACAGGCTAAGCTTTTTAAAACGAAGAACAAATACCTGCAGCTTATTGCAAACACTTTGTGAAATTAAAAGTCCTCTTGAATTTACTTCCATGTTGTTGACTTTTCAAGATAGGCAATTTAATTTAATTGTTCCCCTTTTTGAAAGATAATATTATTTTGTAATATCACTTTGTATACTTGTAAGACCTTAAGCGGATCACGTCTCTTGCCTTCTCTAAAGTTAAAGCAGAGAAAATGTAGGTAGCTCATTTGAGATTAATGCGATGCCTAAATTCAAGTACTTCTGTGTGTTTCAAAGTGATTATTCTTGTTTTAATTTCTCACTATACAGTATAGAGAAAGTATAATGATCGCAAAAAAATCAATGTTACGATTTTTTGGAAATATCCGTTTTGGGACCCCCTTATTCAAAAAAAAATGTCTGTACAAAATGTCTGTCTGTATGTATACAAAGCTAGAGAGAAACCTATTCGATCGATTTCGAACAAATTTGCACCAAACATGTCAATTAGACCTGTATAGATGCACGAAAAAAGATTTTGAAAATTTTTGAAAAACCCAAGAACCCCCAAAAAATCAGTTAATAATAATATTTATTAGTTAATCTCCTAACATAGACTTAAAATTGGCGTGCGAAGCACGCAATGCATTGTATATTGCAAATTATCCCGATACGGGGGTTGGCGTGCAATGCACTGTGCGTCGGAGGCTTCTCATAGTGTTCAGTGTCAAGCTCACATGTGCTTCCTTGGCAGTGAACGTGTTAAAAGGGTTTAAATTGAAATCCCTTGTCCTGACCTGACCCCCCCCCCCTTCCCAGTTTTCCTGGCTACGGCCTTGTCTGTGTATCTCAAAGTGATTATTCTTCTTTTTTGAAATTATGTTACGTATCTTAAATACCGTCAACAGCTGTTCTGAATTGATAATTTCGGCGACGACCGGTTTCGGACGTCTTATATTCCCATTGTCAAGTCATAAGAAACTTAAAAGAACAGACAACACACTTAACACATAAATAACAAAACATTAAAAGTAAAGTGATACGGTTAGAACTTCCGACATATATTTGTAGGTTCGATCCTACTTACTGGAGATCGATTTACCTGGCCTATACGATCCCCCTTCGTCCTGTCTTCATTAGTATAGTTAAGCAAAAATAAAATAAAAATCTACGCACATTGCCCTACATTACACCATTAGTTACAATTTCATACACAGGAGAGTTCTGACATAACTCAGGATTTGGTCATAATATGGATAAATACATACGATATAAACTTCCTATGACATATGACTTCCTATATAACTGCCATATGACATATGATAAAACATATATCCGGAAATACTTCTTTTACCAGCTATCCGGTGTTTTGTGTGTTGTACTAAATACTTTACATATATCTCTAGAAGTACGTACTTAACTGATTGAATTGACATTTTGCACTTTACTTATCATATAAAGGCCTAGTTAGACCAAAAAATCTGCTTTTTCCAATAGTTCGTTTAAAAATGGCGGGCACTAAAATATTTGAATTTTGTATAAAAAACGCAAAAATTGAATTTGTGTAGTCCGTTTAGTTTCCTATCTATAGAAATAAATATGTTGAAAAAAGTAACTAAAATAATAAATATTAAAATACAATGAATTCTTTTTTAAACTTTTTTAAACTTTGAACTGAGTTCCGTTGTTGATGTTAAGAATATTTTAATTGCCAATTATTTACATACTCGAATAAATTGATCGAACACAAGTACAGTTACCCTTTACAACGCTATTATAACAATTTGACCACGCAGCTGAACCGCTGACGTGAGTTGAGCAAATTTCCAAAATTAAGTTTATAGGCCTATGTTTTAGAGTTTCGACCAACAATTGCGTGCTTCGCAGGCCATTCCACATATTATAAGTATCTTCAATACACAAAGCATTGCGTGCTTCGCACGCCAACCCCCGTATTGAGAGTATCTTCAATACACAATGCATTGCTTGCTTCGCACGCCAACCCCACGGTAGAATCCACCACGTGGCTTTGAACCGGGTACTTCTATGGTTTTTTACGTTTTGATCGATTTTGGGGGAACCAAGCGAGCTATAGGCCTAAGGTGGCGTAAAAAAACAAAATGTGCAGAATAACATCCTGCATTTATATTTGTAGAAAAAAACTCAAAAACAAATTAATTCTCGTAGGAACAATCTAAAAAAATAGTTGTTTCCGGTCAAAAAACGTGCTTCCAATTGTTGGATTTTTTTGGCTAACGAACTCGTCCGAGCGACGTAGACAACCAACATGGGTACCAAATTTGAACCAAATCGGACTTAAAATGCGGCCGCTAGAGTGCGAACACACACACATATATATATATATATATATATATATATATATATATATATACATATACCGGTATATGATTTTTAATGATACCCCAAAACGTGTTCTGGGGACCATGATCGGTGTTCATTTGCTACTCCCGTCCTTGGGTCTTACCATGTATATATATATATATGTGTGTTCGCACTCTAGCGGCCGCATTTTAAGTCCGATTTGGTCCAAATTTCGTACACATGTTGGTTGTCTATGTCGCTCGGACGAGGTCGTTAGCCAAAAAAATCCAACAACCGGAAGCACGTTTTTTGACCGGAAGTAACTATTTTTCGAGATTTTTCCTACGAGAATAAATGTATTTTAGAGTTTTTTTCTACAAATATAAATGTAGGATGTTATTCTGCACATTTTGCTTTTTTACGCGACCTTATAGCTACCTTGGTTCCCCAAAAATCGAACAAAACGTGAAATACCATAAAAGTACCCGGTTCAAAGCCATGTGGTGGAGTTTACCGTGGGGTTGGCGTGCGAAGCACGTAATGCTTTGTGCATTGAAGATACCCCCAATACGGTGGTTGGCGTGCGAAGCACGTAATGCTTTGTGTGTTGAAGATACTCCCAATATGCGGAATGGCGTGCGAAGCATTTTGCAGCTATTCAACACCGTCGTGAATAAACCTATTTCCCA
>JAGFPH010003480.1:117689-134134 GCA_018207615.1 Philaenus spumarius
TGGGTAAATATTGTGCGGGGACATCTGCTAATGACAGCTCTATACAGCGTTGATCGGCTTATGAACAGGTTCAGTGAAAGTTGAAAAGGAAATGCATTTCCTTCGATGAGTCATAGCACCGTGACATTACCTACCCCTCTCTCTCCCAAAAATATTTATGAATCACTGCATTGAGCACTAGTCTAGTCATATCTAGTTCTGTATGCGCTTATTGCTAATCTTTGTTCCGTGAGTGTTGAGTTACTTTACCTAGTCACTGTGCCTTTTTTATTTATGTTCGTAGTCCTTGACGTCAACTGTTAAACATTAAACATGGCAAGTAAACAAAGTCATTCCTCGTGTACTTTAAAAGAAACACTTGAATTTAATTCGAAAACTCTATTTAACTATTTTGTATAACAATAAATGTACATTTTTTCACGAACATCTTTTTAATTTCTTCTGTTTTTTAAGTTTAAAAAATCCGGATTTTTTCTGAACTCTGTTCGGAATAGGCGGATTTTCGCATTAGCGGGGTTCGGATTAGCAGGACTCTACTGTATGTTTAAAGAAATAAAAACATCATTATAAAAGATAAATATAATCGTATGTTGAAATTGATTGTAAGGACATAAACTGCAATCGCACAAAGTTGAGATCTCAAGTCCGGACTTGGTTTAGAGTTCAATCAATTTACTACTTTTCATTATTAAAAACATCAGCTTTGTCTTCCGTAGTTAGTATATTTTTGTCCCCAAAATTTATTTTACTTTTCTTAAAGCTAAATTACTATCAATAATTATTGTTCTTTACAAGAACTTTAAATAGTATGTTTCATTAAAACTAAATTTTCAACTGTTATGTCCGTTTTAGTAATTTATTGGGGTCCATTACCTATATCCAATGAGTACTTATGGTGTATCAATTTAACTTCAAAACATAAATAAGAGTCTCATCACATAATGAAAAGTAGTAAATAATCATTTAGTAGAAATTAATTGAAAGTAATTATTAATAACATCTCAAAATAAAAACATTCAATGCAATGACGTCATGAACTGGCAAATGCTATCAATATTGGTCTACAAAATTTAAGATGCAGTAAACATCAGATGAGGTTACAAATGGTGGTCCCTGCTTAGAAGCTACCAGTCTATTTGTTGTTTTGTTTTTGCATACAACACATTGCAACGTCTTTTGTAAACATTTGGCAATATCCCAAATCACTCCAAGTAAATTAATATAACATTGTAAATGTAAAAAAAAGATAAAGTGGGTAATATATACAGTAGAACCTCGTTTATCTGGAATAAAGGGGGCGGCGGTGTTCCGGATAATCAATTTTTATAATTAACCATTAATACTGTATAATAATCAGATATTGCAGACTAAAAATTTTAGTACTGTCCATACGACAGCTTATACACTTTTGAAATTGTCAGTGAAAGACACTAAAAATGTTTATTAATACACTAATTTACACTTTAAAACACTCTATCTATAGTAGGCCTAACATGAAAACACTAACAATAAATTGCTAATAAGACACTAAATACAAATTAATTTGCAAAACTCAAAACAACACTGCCGCGAAACGCATCAAACTAAAGCTGTAAAGAGCGGAAATGTAGAATATTAAGGGGTTTGGCTTTGGGCGGGAGGGGAAGGATAGACAGACAAGCTGGCAGGTGGAGAATAGTGAAAGTGGCATGGTGTATGACTCACCCTAGTAACAGTGCCTCCATCCCGTACTATGCAACTTTTCTCATACTAGTGTTAATTGATTTAGAGATGTTTTTTATGTTTTTTTTTACAAAAATCGTTGTGGTTAACCTGCGTTCTAGTTAAGTATACCCCGGATAATTGGGGTCCTACTGTATATACATATAAGCATTAAAAAATATTTACAATCACGATCATTTCAAATAAAATCAACAACAATCACTTAGTTTGTAGAAATAATAGAATGTCTACAATTTTTATAAAGCAACTGATTATTTAACAATAGAAAATTGAAACTACTTTACTTCACAACACAAACTTAGCTACCAACTATAACAATACAACAACAAAAATCACAAACTCACTCCCACTCAGCACTACCAACCTAAGAAGTGAAATACCTGCAGTGTTAATACAGATTTCATTTTAATTAGTGATGTGTTAAAGTGAGTGATGTGAACTGCATACATTAAATTTACTGTGCAAGGTACCGTGAGAAGAAGGCAGACCTTTACCAGAACTCAGCTTTTTCATTGAAAGTAAGACCTAGCCGTTGTCTTTCCGTCTCTTTTACTTTAGCCCATTCCACGTTGGATGACAACAGTCTACTGAGAGCTTCTGTGGAGTATAAGAACTGGCCTTCGCTCTCTGGTGCTTCTGTACTGTGGACAGATAATATCATGATTATTGTATACAGTAGTCTCAATAGTATGCACGTTTTAAGAAATTACCTAACTTATGAGTTTTTGTTTTAAAATGAAACCACATTCAAATTATTACCTTTGTGAAAGTTAAATTATTGAAAAAAATTCTATGTGTAAGGTAAATTTGATCAAGAGAACAATTCAAAATAAAAATGTTTGTCTTTGAGGACCTGATGGTCATGATTTGATGCAGAGTAAAGTTTTAAATAAAAATAATCAAACACTCATTAAACTTAATTCAGAGAAATGCAGGATGCTACACATATGTAAGAAATCTTATGATTATTAAATTTCAACAGATTTTAAAACACTGATAAACAATGTGACAATTAGAGTAAACAGTTTTTGAGGCAAAACTCTAATTCTATAGAATATAAGAGGTTAAAAGGTACTTACGTATTATATGGAGGCCACTAATTTTAAACGTTGCTAAAAAAATAGCCTGAAGGGTTCTAACTTACACTCTCTAGTCTTAGTACGTTTCCAGTATGTAAACAAATACAAGTTTGTAACATTTCACAGTTTACTAAAAAAGGGTTTTAATTTCTAAACATAACTTATATAATACCTAACCTAGCAACGTTTAAAATTAGTGGCCACCGTATAATACATAAGTACTGGTAAAAACTAAGAACTATCAACGGAGAGAGCCACTTCAGTTTCAATTATTTTAACAAGTGGAAGAAGTAGCAAATCAAAATTGAAAAGGAATTATTTTTATTAACAGTGAAACTCAAAGGTACAAGAAATATAAATTGCATTACTTTAGTTGATTAGAATATCAAAAAGACAAAAAGTATGGGTTAGTAAAGTTATAGAAGGGAAAATGTAAGAACGGTGATAACTACTGTAAATTTGAAAAGGAAAATTAAAGTGCAGTGGAAAGCGTTTTCTATTTAGTATATTATTAAATGTTAATATAGGTGTTGGTCGTACTGATTAAAAGTATTTCATTAATTATGCTTACGATAAGTCAAAGAGATGAAATTCTATGCCTATTATATATTGACACAGATTATTCAATATTAAAATTGGAAATTTTGAGGTAAATTCCAAATTAAGTAGTTTTTGTATAATAACTTCACACAAATTATTATTGACTGAATTTATTTCTACACGAAAGAGCCGACTTAAATTTACATTGTACTTAATTTCTGCTATTGATGAGACACTGGTCATATGTAGAAACCGGTTTCTTTATTCCCTCTCAACAAACAATGTATCCATCTGTGATGACAAACAATTCGACATGGTGTTTTTTACATAATCATCGTTATCTTAGAGCTGACTGGTTGAAGACCTGGTTAAGCAGGACCAGGTTGATAGATGCACAGTTTGAGAGCTATAGTAGAGGATCGATTTATCTGCCGAAATCAGTAATCAGCCTTTGCATTACACCAACAGTTTGAGGATGTGCATTATCAATACAACTCCACAAATAAGCTTGCTCGGTTACTTGTTTGAATTGTCTGCTGCGATTTTTAGTTCGGGAGAGCATTGATTCCCTGGGCAAAAAATCAACACACAAAATTACTTGTATGTTCTAAAACATGGTAAACATTGAAATGCTGGTTTTGCTATGTTTGAAGCTCTTGTTTCTCTCCATTCTATTCACTATTGTTTAGACTCTATTTTGTGAAAAAATTAATTTCCTTCGTCATCTTATCAAGTGAAGTCTTATTGTCATTAGACAAAACTTTGGTACCGACAGTGTGAACACAACTTAACTGATTTATCACAACATTATGTAAAGGACACGACAATAAAATACTTGTAAATCACAGATTCTCAAGAATTTTCCCATCAACTTTCCCGCCTAATTTTTATTGACAGTAGAAAGTTGTCAACTTCTAGGTTCATCAAGCACATTCGTTCCCCCATCTTTGAATAATCTACCCGTTTCCTAGCCACTCAATCACTCATGCGTGTCACAAATAGATCTCAACAATCAGCCGATGTATATCTGAAGTTTCTGTTAACAAACATGATTTTACATTTCTTCTACAATTAGTTGTTCACAAATTTGCCATTTTCTGTGTATATAAACAAGATAATGCACCACATTTCAAGAGTATAAATCCACTCTTGTTAGCAAGAGAAAAACTAAAGCTAACACATTTACATAAACCTAGAGGACTAGACGAATGTTTGCCATCTAACCTAAAAATACAATTAGAATTTAAAAAATAAGAAGGAGGAACTAAGAACTGGAATTCTAGAGCTGAGATGTCAAAAAACTTAATAAAATACAAATTAAAATAAGAAAACTCAGACATCAAGGTCAAACACACACAAAGAGCAATCTTGTTTATTACCAGCTTTATAATAGCACTCATGTTGCTGTCTTGTTCATCTGTCATTCTTTTACAGGTTTTAATTTTCACCTGATAATGAGTAAACTATAGACACATCGTGTATTATTTTGTTTATACACAAACGATGGCAAATGTTTGACCAAATAATCCATCATTGGAAAATTTAAAATCAGAATGTATTTCACAATCCACAGGAGCTTCTATTGACTTAAACATTAAAAGTGATCAAATGAAAATCATACGCACGTATTTTCAGCCAAATTTGCAACAACGGAAAGCCGAGATGGCAGAAAAACTTGTGTGCATGCGGAGAATAGTGTCACCTGAGCAGTTAGTTACAGAACTATTCTTGTTTTTGAAAACACTGATTTAAAATGTTATACTATTGTTGAATAAAACGAGAAAATAATATTTTTTAAATACTGTAATTTAATCTCAAGGAGTTTTGCATTGGAATACCACTTGCAAACGCGCCTCTAGCATAAAATTATAGTAAAATGTAAGTGTAAATTAAATATTCATAAAATATTCGTACACAACCCTGCTATCTTTATTTTCTGAGGCATTCAATTAAATAGCCAGAACTATACAAAATATCAAAGAAAACTAACATAAATGCTTAACGGTGGTAAAACACTTAAATAAGGAGATGGCTTTGAAACTCCTCTGTCAGAAATTTAGAAATGCCAATTTTAGATAAACAAAATTGTAAACAAAGATTAAGGCAAAAATAACAATACAACTTTATTAAGAAAACAATAATGTTTACTGATTTAGAAGGGAAGACTTCCGTGACTAAACTATTTACATGTTCTAGGTCTCCCGAGTTCATATGTGTCAATTTGGTCTAGAAAATATTTACAGCTGACATTTTGGATTGGTATACACTTTATATTAGGAATATGAAAGAGTGCCATTGATTGACAGCAGTAGTTGTCATACAAACAATGTAGAAAATGGCCAAACCATTGCAATTTCAAAAATTAAAAATCATATGTACAAAATAATACTTTTGAACATTTTTGTGCTCCACAAAAACAAATTGCTATTATTTTGAGAACGTGCATACTAGAAATTTGTTGACAATTAATAATTGGTACTCAGAAAGTATGTGTATTCCTTCATGATAAGGAAGAAGCTTAACACAATCATGACACAAATTCTCTCATAAAATTTTGACCGGGCAGGTATCTGTAGTTACAGAGTATGGTAATGGCACTATTAGTGTAGCCTCATTCTGTAAAACGAGTAGACAGAGCAAGCTCATGGTTTTTTAAGACATAATTTTATTTTGAATTTTTTACTAATTGGTTTGAAATTACAAGATGAAATTATAAATGGGTTTTCTAGAATATTTCCAAAACAAAAAACATTTAACTTGCTTTTATAATTTTCATTGAAAGGAACTACTAATTTTTATTTTTATATTTGATGATTTTTACAATGATTGGAAAATCACAGATGGAAAAATGTTAAAACAATATTTGATAAGGGACAAAGGTAAAATAAAAACATTTAAATGACATTATGTATTTATTTCCATTTGAAACACTATTAAAGGATTCAAACTTGAAAGAATAAGTGAAATTTTTTATATTTTCCACTTCTTGTTTATTGAAGAACCAATCGGAGGACATGTCTACCTGAAAAAACATATGCAAAGAATAAACTAATTTTCCTAGGCGCCTAAATGTAGGAAATATGGCCTGCATGAAGAAACCCAGAGTTCCTTATTGTTGAGTGTGAACATCTTAATAGGAGAGGATAAACTAATCGGGACGAAACTATATTCAAAGCTCTTATTGAGCTTTGGAGGGATGACATATTGTAATCTTTTGTAGGAACACACATTAAACCACTCTTATTCATAATTAGCTGTACAAAGGTTCAAAGTATTTAACTATGATAATCTGCTCTAGGTATAATTGTTGACTGTTTAACTCATGAGCCAGGTGTGTCAAGCTATTTAGTCACTGCCTCTTGTTGTCTAAGAGTAGAGTAGAATAGAGTTGTCTCATGTGGCCAGAACTTTAGGTGCAAATATTTAGTGAGCGTGAACTAGTCTTGAGTATACTGCACACGATGTCTTTGTGCAATCATGTTGCAAAAAACCTGTGCAAGATTGTACAAATTGTACCTGGTTTGTTTATCCGCCATCATAACTATTTTGCTGGGCTTATTAACACCATTTATCAAATTTTTATCTGTTACGCTTTCATCTTTTTTTTCTTCAATCAACTTTTTCTTTGCCGACTTCTTTTTGGCCCAACGACGTTTCGTCCCATTCTTTTGTACCTTGGATTCCTGTAGAACCGTAGTCGTGAGCTTTGGTACGTGTACTGGAGAAGTTAATGAATAATTAGATTGTGGAAGTTGGGAAACCTCCGGTGAACGGCTCTTGAAGTATTCTAGGGCTGGTGATTTTAGCCTAAATACATACGTCATCTTGTATTGCTTGATACTAAAGTAGGAACTAACCTACATTCTTCATTAATCACAGTAGAGAGTTACATTTTTAGATAAACTAAACCAACAATATTTTTAGATTTGGCAATGTAACAGCTTTTATATTATTTTAAGCTTAGGCCATAAAAACACTTTATATTTCAATGATGTTCAGGTTTTATTTATAAAATAAGAATTAATCTTTTTTGCAATTATTTGCTTTACTAGCTTATTATACTATTGTTATTATTTAATTGAAATTTTATATTTTATTAAGTGCATTTTTTTATCTACACTCACTATAATGTAGGTTTAAAAAGTGCAATTATAAAATAGACAACACAACAGAGGATCCAGCAACATATTTTACGTCATTGTGCATTGTATGCATACTGATATTTAGATTTACTTGATTAAACTACAACGTACAATACACATGGAAGCAGTAGGTTACAGCCTACCTCTCTTGTGAGCTTGATCTTATCTAAAATAAGAAAACTGTGAAGGTTAACAAAAGTACTTTACTCTAACAAAACACGCAATGCATTGTGTATTGAAAATCTCCCAATACAGGGGTTGGCGTGCGAAGCATGCAATGCATTGAGTATTTTAAGTACAGTAGAACTCCAATTATCCGGATTAATTGGGACCAGACCCGATCCGGATAATCAAAAATACGGATAATTGGATTTTTCTCAAAAAAAGACCGTTTTTAGGAGAAAAATGTAAACAAAACACAATATTAATTTACGGTATTTATTATAAAAAAACAATATCAGTGACAATGTGTACATTACATAATATTTACAAACACTACTAAATCACTGTAAAATACATTATTTTTTTAACATACCAGGCAGAGTCAGCTGTTTTGCTACCTTAAATCGATTCCGCGTTGCCAAGTCTCGCATCCGTTTGACTATGTTCTTATTCAAATCTGATCCGGATAATTGGCGATCCGGATAATTGGAGGCCGGATAATTGGAGTTCTACTGTACAGCCAATATGGGGGTTGGCGTGCAATGCGCTGTGCGTCGGCCGCTTCTCATAGTGTTCAGTGTCAAGCTTACATGTGCGTCCTTAGCAGAAAACGTGTTAAAAGGGTTTAAATTCAAATCCCCAGTCCTGAAACCAACCCCCCCCCCCCCGTTTTCCTGGCTACGGCCTTGCAATGGCATTTCATTCCACTTGGCCTGAAAGGTTTTTATTGTTAATCACAATACAGAATTGTGTTGAAACCATAAATTGCATTAAACATAATAATCTATAATTAATTTGTACAAAAATTTGAAACTTATTTAATGAGTTCATTGTTGTGTTGTACCTAAATAAACTGCTTTAAGTTTTCATTAGAAATTAAATATTTATTGTAGTTATATTGTATTTAGTAGCATGTTTATAATATTTAAAGAAATCTGACCTTCATATTACTGTGTATATATTATGTATATTGAGTTATACAGCACCCACTGTACAACTTGTTTCTTTTTCTAACTTTAAATAATACAATAATGTTAAGTATTAATCAGGCAGTGAATAAAGATTACATAATTTGTTACTAATATAGACTGATGACATTGAAATAGGGATCAGAAAAGCCAACATCAATAACCAAATTTGGAACCTATGACAACCCAAACCGTGGCATATCACTGCTTTGAATTGTATTATAAAAATTGTAAATTATAATCATGGTAAAGAAATCTTCCTTCACTCAATAGTATAAACAGAGTGTTTATGTATAATTTTTATACAATGGCACAAAATATATTATATCAAAGCCCACTAAAGAATACCGTTGAGGGATGGGCTTGTGTACATCCGAGACCTTGAACGCTCCAATCGCTGTAGTGCGACGTCACGTTCTTCCCGCGCTTCTAACTGACTGCGGCTGACTCAACGCATTTATAATTTTTTACACTGTGCGATCAAGCCTCGAGCGGTAAATACCAGAAGTGTTCGAGGTTAGTAGATATGGCAACGCTGCGCGCCCATCCTATTGGCCGCCTCGCAACGGTATTCTTTAGTGGGCTTTGATACAATGGTGTATATTGGTGTTGGTAAGTAGAGCTAGTTGTGTTTGTCTCTATTTCTTCTTTCAAGAAATCTATAATCTTAAGAACGTGTTATTAAAGTTTTAAGGTGTGATATAATACATGGTAATGTGACAAAGATAAAGATATTGTAAATCAGCCTTAATAAAATCTATGAACAAAGTCAATAGCTAGAGATAACAAATATAATAAAAATTCAGCGGCAAGATGAAATATGGTGTTTTTAACAATACCTTTATATTGAAAAATAGTTAACATTAGTTAATATGTTAAAAACATTTAATGAAGTATTTATGTATGGATAGATATACAACAAATGCACAAAATTACATGCAATCATTTAACTGACAAACTTTAATATTTAATAAATGTTATTTGTATACATATTATAGAGAGTAACTTACAAATTATTAATAATTATTATCAGTCAAGTTCCTAATTTTATAAGAAGAAACATCACCCACTCAACTAAAATCATTTAGGTGTGTGTACAAAGAGCATCTTTGTAGAAATGTGTAACATTTTGTTCCCCACAAATAAAGGTAATTAGTTAGAATCATTATCTAATTGTGAAAAATCTCAGAAATTGAATAAATCTTCTAGCAAAACCTCAAACGTAAATCTATATTTTATTAATGATTAGAAAAATTAAATATATGCAGTACAAACAAAGATCAACAGAAAACCCCTAATGCATAATGTTAACCCACTTCTGCGTTGGGAGGTCAACCCCCCCGAAATCCCGAAATTTAGAAGTAAAAATTAATACTAGGTTTAAAAAGTGCAAGTTAAATTATAAAATAGACAACACAACAGAGGATCCAGCAACATATTTTACATCATTGTGCATTGCATGCATACTGATATTTAGAATTACTAGATTAAAGTACAGCGTAAGATGCAGTAGGTTACAGCCTTACTCTCTTGTAAGCTCGATCTGATCTATTTTTCTTATATTTATAGATTAAATGAGTAGAAATTACTTTATTTTTAAATATTTATACGTAACAATCATTAATATTTTAAAGCGGACGCACTTAGGCTTAAAATTGGTGTCGCAATGCTCTGTATACTGAGAATACTTCCAATACGGGGGTTTGCGTGCGAATCACACAATGCACAGTGTATTAAAAATACTCCCAATACGGGGGTTTGCGTGCGAATCACGCAATGCACTGTGTATTGAAAATACTCCCAATACGGGGTTTGGCATGCAATGCACTGTGCGAAGCTCGCAATGCATTGTGTATTGAAAATACTCCTAATACGAGGGTTGGTGTGCGAAGCACGCAATGCATTGTGTATTGAAAATACTCCCAATACGGGGGTTGGCGCGCAATGCACTGTGCGTCGGCTGCTTCTCATAGTTCGGTGTCAACCTCACATGTGCGTCCTTAGCAGTGAACGTGTTAAAAGGGTTTAAAATTCAAATCCCTGGCCCTGGCCTGCCCCCCCCCCCCCCCTCCCCCGAAAAGTTTTCCTGGCTACGGCCTTGTATATAGCCACAAGATGAAGAAATGATTTTCACTTGGTTTTAGTTTCACCAAAGGGTTCCAATAATCATCTAATGTATGTTTTATTATTGTATGTTGTACGTTTGTCAAAAAATGTTTTAAATATTTAGTTATATTTCTGTCAAAGTGTTTGTTATTCAAGAACTGTAAATATGTGTGCATAAAAAGTGACTAAGGCACATATGTTAATTGTAAAGAGCAGTTTATACATAAACTACTAACTTGCATATTTCTCCAGTATAGGTAGTACCATTTAGGATGGCGCTTGGTTTGCGCAGAAGCAGTAATGCTCTTCTCCCTCCAACACCAGTCTTTGTCGTTTTGTAAGAAAGATACAGTCTGTGTCAAATCCATCGATTAGAGGGCCGCCGAGCAATTTTTAGTATTATACGCGCTTTCAATTACAAGCTTCTGCACAGTACTAGGATTATTTAAATAGGACAAATTCTATATATTTGTAATCTGCGTGATATGTTGCAACTAACAGTATAAATATCTTCCAGTTTAGTAAATTTTTGGAATTTATACAATAAGAAATAATTCGATTTTTTTAATCGGGACATGAAAAAGTAGTAAAGCGTAAACTTTTTATATTTTTAGGGTAGAAAGAAACTTCCAGCGGCAAAGTTGTAGAAAATTAGTTGATCTACATATTTTAATTCAAACATTTTTCAGTCAGATGTTTGGTTTGTCCACAAATCACTTGCAAATAAGCGCAACCAATATTATCAGGTAATAACCTAATGTAAACATATTGTTTTTTCTTTTTCTTATATCTATAGTTAATTTATAATAATTAACTGAATTGAAGAGCGGGACAGTTAATAATTTAATGTAATGTAAATATATTGTTTTTTTTTTTATATCTATACTAAATTTCTAAGAAACTACAGCACTTGAAGAGTTGGACAGTAAATTATTTAATGTAATGTAAATATATACTATTTTTCTATTTACTTATATCTATAGTAAATTTATAATAAACTACTTTATAAGTTATAAAATAGCCTTTAATTTAAATCGTATTTTAAGCGTGTTTAGTACATGTTTTATTTAAAATGTCTCGATAACAGAAAGTAAATACTGTAAGCCGACATAACTAGGGTTGACTGTACAATGCTCCGCCTAAACTTAGGAGGGGAAGTGTGGTGGGATAGGTACTCTGTCTCACTCGCACTACCCGCCCTACGCGCCATCCTATATTATTTTATCTATAAGATATAATGTAGATAATAATTAAAGTTCCAACGTGAATCTTTTACAAACTCTAACTCACCTAACAAACATCAAGACCTTGTAGCATGTTCCTAACTAACTGAGCTTCTATTGCATTACACTAAAACTTACTTGCATAATGATGGTGGAGTCCGGCCATCTTCTCTTGGATCCCTTAAGCGTAACATTAATGCTTTTTGACGACCCCTACAGAAAGTAATATTCTTTTCAATTGGAGAACAAAAAAACTTATTTAAATAAAACAGCCTCTTTACTGCATTTAAAATATTAAAAATGACTAATACCAACTACAGCAGTTGCTGGCTATAAAACAAATTTTTGGTGATAAGTTACGATATAAAAGCAATTGCAATTTAAGTAATAATGTTCAGAATTAACAAATAATTTATCTGATCAATAAATAAAAGAGAGTGGGAAAAAAGTTGAGATAATTGACTGCACAAAAGATACAATGTGAAAACAAACAATAACTATTATATATTTTAAGTTAATTTTAATGACGGATTTTTCATACTTTTGCAATTATTTATTTGGACATTTGCCACTATTTGTATGTACGAGACTTAATACACGATGTATTGAGAGTATGAATTAACGAATATTATCAATGATTAATTGACGAAATTGTTGGAAAATCAAGCTAGAAACTCATAAATGGCTCTCAGGACACTTACAAAATGTGAATCTGTTAGGCAGTAAATTGGCGAAATAACAGTACCACTAAATATTAGATTACTGGGAGTAATATAAATGACATGCTAAAATCTTTAAAAAGAACGATCTTAATGTTGTGTACTTAAAATAGAGATAAATCTGTAATTTCTTCTTCGTATGAAAATGTATATATCTGATACCATGGTACTTCCAGCGCCCACTGAATTGAGATTAAATTTTATCATTAAAGCAATAACTAAATCATTAAGTTGTGTAATTATATAATACTTACTAACTTCAACAATATATGAAACAGTAAATAGCAGATATATCTGTATGATAAACAATTCCAGGCCTACCTCCCTTGTTGTACAATTAAGTTCTTTAATAGGCTAAATGAAGGATGCTAAAGAAAAATAATAATTTGCATTTAAAAGAGTCCCCTTAAGTTATTTTCTTTTCATGTCTTTTCCTTAGTGAAGAAATTATTTCAAAATACTTTATACTAAATATAATCAATCGACAACATTAAAATATGTCTTTTTTAATTGTATAATTTTATCTGGAACTATCAATATAAGTAGGACATTGTGGGCGTATAATATAGAGAGAAATATCCTGGGTAGAATGGTATCTTCGAACAGAAGAGTAAAAAAACATTAAAGCATTAGCTTCCTTACTTTTTGTAGATAACAAAAATGTACTGGTAATTTGAAATAGCCACCATTTTCCCAAATGGCAGCCAAACACTGAAACTTGATTTTTATTGTTTTCAGTTACATGTAATTATGTATTTTTTACTCCAAGTGACTTTTACTTATAAAAACCAATTAGGATCTATCATAATAAATATATCTAAAAAATATTAAATGACTAGCTGACCCGTACGGCGTTGCCCATGGTGGTTGGTATTTTCAGTCTTTTTAACGTAATTGTATTCTTTTTAAGTGTTCAGTCAGTGAGTGGTATTTGGCTTTTATATATGTAGATCTTAAATAATAAAAGCACTATTGTCATAATAATAAAAGATCTGAAATTATGATTTTAGTAACTTTGATCCCCCCAAACCCCTCCTAAAATTTTGAAATTTTTCATACCCTTTTTTAGTGAACGCTTATGGCCCTAGAGGAAGCTACATACCAAATTTCATTCCAATCCGGTCGGTAGTTTTGAAGAAATCGTGATTTAATAAATTTGATCCCCCCAAACCCCCCCTAAAATTTTGAATTTTTTCAAACCCTTTCTTAGTGAGCACCTATGGCCCTAGAGGAAGCTACATACCAAATTTCATTTCAATCCGTTTGGTAGTTTTTGAGAAATCGTGATGAGTGAGTGAGTGGTATTTCGCTTTTATATATATAGATTAAAATATTAGTTTTTAACGAGTAGTTTGGTGAAATGAATTAAAGTTAAAGAAGTACTTTTTATGCAATAAAGATTTAGAACATTTGCAAAAGTGTATAATTTATGCATTGCTGAAAAAATCATTTCATTTTCTCAGTTTTGTATTTTTACATAGGTCAATTGAAAAAGATTCAATGATTTATTAGACGGTAAGAATCATCAAAATAATCTTTTTTTTATGTAGACAAATAGATTTTCTTTAAACCTGGAAATGTCCAGCGCTGGGAAATAGCATAAGTGCTAATGGGTCAGCTTGCTAAGTGTCAGTTTCAAAAATAATCTTATAACAACAACTTCTACCAACTTTGCAGCTGAACAAATATGTTGTTCGTTGATGAAAATTTTAAGATTGTTGATGGAAATCAGTAAAATTTAGATTTCTCACTGTTTAGCAGCACAAAATGGTTTTGGTGCACAAATGGTCTAGAACTACTGCAGCGGTTTCAAAAAGATTTTCAGATCAAAACAGCGCTAAAGTCATGTAACGATTTTGTCAATAAAAAATATGTTGTGTCTCAACATTTAATTAAAACTCAGATTTTGTATTCCTTTTATGGCACATATTTGTCAAGCTTAGGAAGAAATTAACTTATTTGAGTCACATATATGCCTGGCAGGTCTTTTTTTAAGACAAACTACAAATTATATTGAAATTGTAAAAATAAAAAATGTATATAGGTTGGTAAATTTCAGCAAAAAGTTTTTGACAACCTATTTCTATATGGTACTAATCATTTATAATTATTCTTTTCAAAAATAAAGTAAACAAACAATTCAAAGTTCCATCTAAGATGACATTAGTAATTACAATGTATTTCCTTTACAATTACTTGACTACTTACCTGTTCTATGAATGCAACACAACGAATAGGCCAGCTTTACAGAAAGCAACAAATGTTAACAAAACACTTCACGACTAATACAATAACAACAACATCATGCCCAAACATTTAACCTAACTTACGCCTCTGTGGAAGAAGAAGGACGACGGCCTATGTCACGAGGATCACGTAAACGAACCATACCTACTTTTTCTGTTCCCCTAAACATGACAATGCCATCGAATTATGACAAATATTATTCAATACATTATGTTTCTTTATTAAAGTCATACAAGAAATTATGCAATTTTAAGATTAATAATACAGTAAAACTTTAATAATTCCAAGTTAAGAGTACACAAATTTCCAAGATTTCAAATTAAGTAAGTTGCTAATTAATTAATATGATTATTATAGTGATGTTTTAATATTAATTGTTTTTATTGTTTGCAGGTATTTACCACAATATCACTTTTGGATTATGTATTTAAATGGTGTTTTTATT
The DNA here is from genome assembly GCA_018207615.1 of Philaenus spumarius. NCBI lineage: Eukaryota > Metazoa > Arthropoda > Insecta > Hemiptera > Aphrophoridae > Philaenus > Philaenus spumarius. The sequence goes on from JAGFPH010003480.1 coordinate 133,043, forward strand.
TTAGTACCAATTATAATTTCATAAGAAAATTTTATGTAATTTGTTTACAAACCATGACTATTTTTACTGGTAATTCAGGTCAAAACGACTTCAGCTAACATCAAAACAAATAGATAAGTAAACACACATACTTTTTTTCAAGCAAGAATGTTTTTACAGTTAATTTTGAAAACAGTCAAATACCAAATAAACCTACCACGTCCCGTTTATTTAGACGGTTCTGTAAAACTGGAGATGTAGCTGATCACCATTGTAGTTGTCGTCCATCAGAGTTACATGATTACAGTTGACACGATATTTGTTAATGACGTCCGCAAAGAAAACACAGAAAGGAAAGTTTAAACAGACTAGATTTTGTATACAGTACAGTCCTGCTTTTCCGAACCTCGCTAATGCAAAAATCCGCCTATTCCGAACAGAGTTCAGAAAAAATACCGATTTTTTAACTTCAAAAACAGGAGAAATTAAAAAGACGTTCATTAAAAGTTAAATAGAGTTTTCAAGTTAAATTCAAGTGTTTCTTTTGAACACGAAGAATAACTTCGTTTACTTGCCATGATTAATGTTTAACAGTTGACGTCAAGGACTACGAACATATATAAAAAAGGCACAGTGACTCGGTAAAGTAACTCAACACTCACGGAACAAAGATTTACAATAAATCTGCAATAAGCGCACACAGTTTATCAAAGTCCCTAGAGTAAACACTGAACTAGATACGACTAGACTAGTGCTCAGTGCAGTGATTCATAAATATGTTTGAAACGCGGGAGGTAAGGTCTCGGTGCTATGATTCATCGAAGGAAATGCATTTCCTTTCCGACTTTCACTGAACCTGTTCACAAGCCGATCAACGCTGTATAGAGCTGACATTAACAGTTGTCCCCGCATATTATTTATTCATTAACATGTCATATTATTTATGAAATCCGCCTATTCCGAATTCCCACTAAACCGAACAGTCTTCGATCCCGATTAGTTCAGATTAGCGGGACTCTACTGTACTTGTTGTTGGTTCACAAGGCTAGAATAGTTGTTCCCGTACGAAATTTGAGTGGATCAATTGGTTCACAAGGCTAGAATAGTTGTTCC
>JAGFPH010003480.1:135791-149947 GCA_018207615.1 Philaenus spumarius
TTAAATATAAATTATTGTTGTCAATAAATACTCTAAATATTATATCTATAAAATTAAGAAAATTATAGATGGAACATGGTAACAAAAATATGTCTCATGGCCTTTCACCAGAATTTCTTTACTCATGCTGGCCTACGATAATATATGCACCTTATTTCTTATAGAATTAACTGACAGAATATATGTACAAATCGTAGGTCTAAATAAGGTTTCTTTCCCTTTTAAACTATATGTAACATTAATATATAGCTATCTTACTTTCAACTGCAATTAAGATAAAACAAAGGATTGTTTTGGGAATAAATAAAGGGTTTTGTATTTTAAGACCCTTATTTCACCCCCCCCCCCCACCCCCCCCACCCCCCTATTATTGGTCTTATTTTAATTTCACTCAAACTGTTTGAACATTCCTTTTTCAAACGACACCTTGTTCATTTTGGTATCTTAAAAATTAAGAAAACTATAGATGGAACTAAATTGCCAAACAAATTCTTGCACTGCCTTGGGCCAGAATCTCATAAAACTGAAAATGTACTCATTTTATTTTAGAGGGTAAATGGAAAGTTTTAAAAAATATACACTTTTAAACATCAGTCTAGAAAATTCACTACTTCTGTTTTATGAAAGTTGAAAAACCATTTTATTGTAACATGACTCATTTCCTCTTTCCAATTATCTTGTTACTACTATTAGGCCTACTATTATTACAGCTACATTCAACTTAGAGATAAGGAAAATGAGTTGATAAACCTGATTAAAACACGATCTTTCACTCAACAAACTATAGGTTTACTTAATGCACAACACTATATCAGTCAGCCACTCCCACTTTACACAGCAGTCTATTGTTTTACATTAACCTGTGAATCAAGATTAAAGATCTACAAACACTAACATAAAAGGTAATATAAATATTATATTTTAAGGAGCGTTCATATATTGCAGGCTATAAATAAGAAGAGTTGGAGAATATAAATCTATGTTATGTTTTACAGTATACATTTACATCAAGATCTATTATCTTATATGTTTTAAAGTCATGCTTATTCATGAATTCTATCACAATGATTTCTGTATTTTTACCTATTGAAATTTCACTTCTGGGAAATTATTATTTTCATGCTGAACGTATGGCATGGAAAATTTCACCATATAGCAACTCCATAATAATACACGATTCTATAACATCTGACTAGATCTATTATTTTAAATGATTCTACCTCCCCAAAGATAAATCAGCCCTTTAGCGGAAAATAATTTAATACATTTGAAAGCTAGTGTTTTATGTAGGGCTTTGCAACAGTATTTTTTTAATTTGAGGCAAAAACAAACAGGTATTTCTTAATGCAAATCGTGATTGAGAAAAAAATCAATATCAAAGTTTGGAAAGAAGCAAGGATTTTAATGAACATTTTTTTAGATTAAGTGAGAGAGTTTTAGGGACAAAAAAGAACCACAGTTATAATCTCAAGACGAGAATGAGAAATTTTAAGTACAGTTTTAAATTATTAAATGAAATATAATATATGTAGGAATGTAGGAATACTTTTTAAACAAAACAATCTTTTTTGAATTTACTATTACGAATAATTTTACAAATATATATTTTGTTGTAGGTACATAATTTAACGGTTGACTGGGAAGCAGAGGGGTACAGTGGTTAACCCGGAGGGGGGCGCGTTAAAAATAATTACATGAGAAGGCGCACACTGTCTTTTAGGCCGAGTCATAAAAAAAACATAAACAAATCAATGAAAACATTTGTTATTTACATATTTTTTTAAATAAATATACAAAATTAAAATTAGCATGTTTTCAGACAAAAAATACTTAAAACGTATATGCTAAGTGTAGATAAAAAACGTTTAATTTTGCCTGCTTTATTAACCCTGGAGGGGCCGAGCCCGGTCTTTTCATCCGGGTTTCAATAAAAATGTCTAGAAGTCTTTGGGCGGTTGAAACTAACCTTCCTCCTTCACATATAACCTAACATATATCTTTCCCTTTAACTCCATATTCCTATGCAAAACACTAAATATATACACAGGAATTTAACTACACGCTTAGTTCAAATGAGTAACATGAGGAGGCGCGCCAGAACATTCAGACCAGGTGCGAAAGAACAGAGAACCACAAGCAAACTTTGGAGGAGAGGAAATAGCACAAGCATAGGAATATGTAGGGGAAGGGTCTGTTAGTAGGTATGTGGGGGGGAGGAAGCTCTACGCACCTTATGCATAAATATCTCAATTATTTAGTAAAAACCCGGTCTAAAAGACCAGCGTTCAAGGGTTAAACATACTCATCCAGTTTGCTACAGTTTGAACCTCCACAAAAACAAATATTTAAATGGCTCCCTACATGTACTATTAATTTCTATCACTTAAGACACTAGATTATACAAAACAAGACTAATCCATACAATGTAAATTGAATAAGATGTGGTATTCTCATCACTTCTCTGTTGGACGACTCGTCTATTCATTGTGATAAAAAAAACTAGAGATATTTATGGCTGAAATAGATAAAAGTTCAACTGGAAAATCGATCTTACATTATTCTTATCAATAAAATAAAGAAAGAAGTATTTTTTTCTTGTTACAACTTGAGAACTTTGTTACACCAAAAGTCTCAAGTTTCATTTTAACTACTCACTAACTGACCCGAGCGAATATTTCGCAAGTTAGGAGTAGGCCTACACTTACTTGATTTAATACGTTGATTTAATTCAGTTAATTACATTTATTTATTTATGTTGGTTTATAAATAACAGTTTATAAAAATGAATAGATCTAACGCTTTACGCTGATTTAATTTGATTGATTTGCGTGATAGATTACACTTGCATAATATAGAATATAAACAATCTATCTAACAGCTGTCATGCTAGTTAAACAGATTGTTAATAGATTGCGCCTTTCATTAGGAATCATATGAACTTTTATAGAAAAGTTTTTTGATAAATTTGTTTTAACGAAAACATTAATTTTAAGCTATTTGTCTTTTTTGTCAATAGTGGGGAATATAAGCTTTAAAATGATGCTTGAATCATTAATTTTGATGAAGAATTAAGGGAGATATCGCTTAGCGGAAAAAAAAACATCTTTGAGAAATAATATATAAGGATAGACCTGAAGAGCCTACAGTGAAGACTTTCAAAGCCCAAATAGAGATATTTCGAGGGAAAAGTGAGTCAGAATTTAAAGATCAGCATTGCCACCTCTGGTTTAAACAGTATCAACTTAAATCCTAATGTGCATTAGTTTGATGCATTTCAATGATCCACCACCACCACTCTCAGCAATACATACTGATGCGCTATTTTGCTATTAACCTTTGTTCCAATATTTTGACAACTATAGAATTTGATAAGAAATTAAACGGACCACAAAAATTTACTCTTGATGTTTTTTGTATAAAAATTTACAGTGTTTTTAGTTATTTTCAATTACATTTGTTTAATGGCCGCCACTTTTATTAGAACAAGTTTATTATTTATTTCAAACTAGGTGTTTACATTGATGAGTAGCCAACCTTGCAGCAAAGTATCAACTCAGTTGGCTAAGCCACTCTAGTTATTTAGTTAAAAAAAAAGGCGGATACCTGACATATGTTTGCGGAAATTTACATTACGACCCATGCCAACAGAAATGCAATCATTAAAAAAAAATAACCTGAAATTCTAACTTATAGCCTAATCACAGTATGTTTACCTGCATTCAACATTTAATAGTAGAATGTAAAAAAATAATCGTCTTATGCAAACATATCAGCTGAGAGTTGTAAAGTAAATTTACGCCCATATGTTTATAGAAACTGTTTTTATTTGACCTATTGCAACGACCCACCCAAGTCCAGCCCCACACTACGTTAATTTATTTTAAATAATTAAACTTTTCCGGACACCAGGCTAGCTCTACCTGACGGGTACTAGTTGGGGTACGTCTATGCAAGGATAACTATCTTGCCTACTGCTCGGACTGCGATAATAACCCTTAATTGTCTGCTAAGGAATATATTTTCCGTTAAATTAAATATTGAGACTAAACTCTTCTCAGGAGTCGTTCCTTTCAAAGAACGGTAACCTTCTAGTATTCACTTTCTTAGCACTAACACCACTTAAATTAATTTTGGTAAATTTATGAATACTCTAAATAAAAGAATTTGTGTTAAAAAATGAAAATAAAAATTTACTTGTTCTAATAAATTAAAACATAAGAACATATATACACAAATGAATACAATATAAATACAAACATATACATATTTTTTGTTTCGTTTTGTTTTCGGTCTCGATTGTCTAAGTCTGTACACTCTCTTTGCCGTTCATTTTTGTTGATTTGAACGATTTTTAACAAAGTTATAGTCCTTTTTGCTTTTACACTTTTAGCTAATTATGTTAACCCACATATTACCCTAATTAAAAACTTTATCTATCTATCTCTCAAGGGGTTTTACATTGATTATGAGTTTTTCTTTTTTTGTTTCATATTTGCTCTTGATTAGCTTCATTTTTTATTTAAACCTTTTTTACTGTTACCCATTCTTTGTACCTTAAATTTGATATTATATTTTTCATTACAAAACTGTTAATACTATTACCCTTTTTACTTTTTATGTTTGCAACTTTGCTAATTCTGTTATCTTTACTATTTACTTTAATTATTAAATTACGTATTAGAACAAAATCCATGTTAAAACTGATTTAATTAAACTCTGTGGCTTTAATTACCTTTTATTTAATTTTTTCTAAGTTAACCATTTCATTTTACCAAAACGTTTTTGGGTAACTTTTTTCAATTTCTTAAAATTATCAATTTTTAACTTTTTTGTTACTTCTATTTTGTTAATAACTTTTTATTTGTTAACCTGTTCCAAAAACTTCATTAGACTTTTTCATTACATTTATTAAACTACATATTTTACTCTTTTGAAAAGAACTTTTTAGTTCACTTTAAATTTTCATTGTTCTTTAGGTTTCCTGTACAATTTTGCCTGGTTTTAAGCAACCTTGAACTTTGAAAGTTTGTCCAGATAACTCTGCACCATCCTGTCTTAGGGACTTAGCTGATTTACATTGAAATTGAAAAAATATTGCCTTGAGTGGATAGGCCTAACGCTTAATCCGTCTCACTATATAACCATCCTCTGAATTATTTCCACTCATTACAGAAACACCCTGTATAGTGGCTTATAGAAGTGTACATTTATGTGATCAAACAATGCCTTTATATGGTTACCCATGTAACATTAAACTGATCAACAAATATGAAATTAGTAATCTGTTGAATTATTTTAAAGAAAAAAAGCGTAAGCAGCACTAAGTAATGCATTACTCTAGCCGAATTTTCTTATCCGGGAATAATATTAAATACTGAGAGTTTCCAATGAATTTTGTTCCTTGTTCCAGGAACTGTACCAAAACTGCCTTTGCACAAGATTATAGTAAATTTCATTGACTTTCAAATGATTTAACTCACAAATTGTACTCGAGCTTATGAGTGATAGAAATTGCGCAATTATTTTACATGGCTGATGAAAGAAATCGTTTGTCGGAAGTTTCCTATGAATTTTGTTCCTTGTTCTATGAACTGGATCTAAAATACCTTTGCACAGGATTATAGTAAATTTAATTTGAATGATATAACTCACAAATTGTAGTCGGACTTATGAGTGGTAGAAATTGCGCAATTATTTTACATGGCTGATGAAAGAAATCGTTTGTCGGAAGTTTCCTATGAATTTTGTTCCTTGTTCTGGGAACTGGACCTATAATACCTTTGCACAGGATTATAGTAAATTTAATTCGAATGATTTAAACGAAAAACAACAAAAAAGTGCATATGAAGAACCCTACTAATACCCTTTCACAAAAAATCAGCAATTTTGAAGCATATTTACTACCACTTATCAATCCGGGAATAAAACATACCGTACATTATATATATAAATTAATGAATCTTGGGTATCGTCTCCAAATGGTCTGAAACGTAGAGAAACGAAGTCCTACCCTCCTCCGACCAACCGTTTTCAAGTTGTGTCGAGTGTAATAGATTTTATTTTCTTCAAAAATTTGGCTAAATAATTTGATCAATTATAGTTATTTAAAAATGATTGTCGTAATATCGCATAACTCGATGAATAAAGTTAAAATAACAAATTCTCTTATTTTCAATTCTTAAAGGTAAATGTAACAACTGCTCTAAATAAAATAATATAACAGAACTATTAATGTAATGATTGTTTCAGACATGCAATGACCGACTCTATTTTGGATTCTAAACCTTCGCATGTGCTTCACTTTCCTTTGACACTAAAGCAGCAGGTAGGCTTAAAACAAATTATTAAATTATTATTTTATTTAATAATGACAATTGTAACTAAAAAATTGCAACAATAATCTGAACGATATTGTCCAAAATAGCAATTAATTTTATAATATTTGGCAAATTTATTGTAAAACAGATTTTTCTACAACATAAAATTATTGAAACAGACCAGGTAGAATATGCTTCTTTTAGACAAAATTTACTTCTTTACATATTTTCCAGATATGGCTGCAATTCATTGCCCCAGGAGTGATCACAAGCCTATTATATATTGTAACCATAGCAACAGACATCGCAGTTGGAATAGCTTTTATCTTTGAGAGACAGATTGTAGCAGGCATAGTAACACTATCACTAGTGTATGTTCCTGCTGCTGTATGTTTTATTCTGCAATTGTCTTCGTTTACGCTTCCACAACCTTGGAATGTGAAATCAGTTATAGTTTGGTTCCTTAAAGAGTTATTATACTTCATTATATTTCCACTGAGAACTATACAAAGGTAAGTTCACTGAATAAACTGATGTGTTCTTTAAACGAGGTGTAATGCTGGGTGCAATTCAATTCAATTTATTTATCCTTTTGACAAATTTTACATTTTGTATAGGACAAGTCAAATATCGATTTACAGTAAAAACAATTAAACCAACATAGTTAAAAATTACAATCAAACACATAATTATATCAAACTTGTATAGAAGTATAGTTACGTTATGTGTAATAACTGGTTTGTTCAACCCGGCAGTAAACACAAATATTGTATGTGTACATATGCTGCTATTATCTTTAACTTAGCTATTATCCGTCATCCGATTGTTTTGACAGTTTACACCTTCCGATAGGGAATCTAAAGGGCTATAAAAAAAGGTGTCTTGACAGTCTTGACATTTTTTGTTAAAATGTACGGTTTTTGAGTCATTTAGGTTTGAAAGTTTCAAACAGCTTCCATTTTGAAACGCATGATTGGATATAATCGCTTATTTTTCTTGAGATTTATCATTGTTAGGTTAAACTCATGCCAAGTTTGAACTCAATCAGTCAAACATTTCTCTAGATATGAATAATTTTGTACAAAAAACAACATGGCGGCTAAACAGAAAACGGAGCATTTTTGGACCAATGTTTATTGGAATTTTTCATCTTATTTTGATGTGGGTAATTACGTCCTGAATTCTTGGAACCCTTTTTTCTAAACACCCTGTTTATTGGAACATAAATCAAGTACATATTTTACATGTTTATTTACCACTTAACAGATATTACGTTTCACGCTTAACATTCATTTTTTTAAGCTGTAATAATTTAACGCTTATATATTATAAGAGTTGAACTAAATCAAATCTAACATCATATGGTGTGATCAAAATAGCTTAATGGTAAATCTTTGAGTTCAAATCCCAAAACTTGTCTACATTTTTTCACTTGTAATTTAGCCAATTTCACCATTTAATTGTAAATCTTAGATTTAAATCAAGATAACTGTAAGTTTTAATAAATATCCTTTTTACTTTCTCCACACTATACGTAGTATATGGAGAAAGTATTGTTTTCATCCAAATTTTCGAATTTGAATTTTTAGTGGAATTATCAGTGTTGGTGCTCCCTGAACCCAAAAATATTTTTAGTGGAATTATTTGTTTTGGTGCTCCCTGAACCCAAAAAAGTGGTTTTTGGTGATGTCTGTCCATTTGTCTGTAAGAATGTGTACAGAGCTGGAGACCATACCAACGGTCCGATTTTGATGAAATTTGGTATGTAGGTGTAGTTCTGGAATATCTCCAGGGGTTTTTTTCATTTTTTCAAATTTTTGATTTTAAGGAGTTTTACTCCCCAAAAATGGCAAAAAAACGAGAAAAATCTAAATTTCTTAAAAACGGGTCTAACGATTTTGATAAAATTTGGCTTATTTGTAACCCTTAATGTACCCTACCATATGCAAAAAACAGCATCTTTCAAAAAATTCTCGTTTAGGTAATAATAATAATAATAATAACTGATTTTTGGAGGTTTTTGGCCAAAAAGGGGAGTGTTTTTCAAAATTTTTCAAAACCTTTTTTCGTGCATCTATATAGGCCTAATTGACATGTTTGGTACAAATTTGTTCGAAATCAATCGAATAGTTTAAATAATAATAATAATAATAATATAATATAATATGGATGTGTGTTACATGCATCTAATATTTTCCATGGTAAAATTTTCCTACTTTTGCAATTCTAAATAACCACCTATGCTAGTCTTGGGAAGGTATAAAGTTTCAACTGGGAGAAAGTATGTGGCAGTTATCTGGTACCGTTTATTTTATTTCATACTATGGTTTTCAGCTTTAAGACAGTATTCTGAAAAGTTGGACTGTATAATTGTTTCCAAAAAACTAATAATTTCTGTAAATATCTTTTAGCTTAGGAGAGTTAATGTTCTGGTTAGTGGAAGCAGCTCATGGTAAAGGCAACGTTGAGGAATCTCTAAGAGGCAGTCACTCAGCATTACCACAAAGTGTACATATCTATTTGTTTCTTCAACCCTTCCTACAATGTGCTCCACAAGCAATACTTCAAATACATCTTCTATTGCTACACATTTCTAGAGATGTTTCAACAGGTAATTTCATAGCACCATGTTGATTATAACTCCTACACATGTCAACCAATTGGACCTAAAACGTAAGGTATTTGACAAATTAAAATTGCCTAGTAGTTGCCAACTTGTCTATGCTTAACCCTAGAACCGGCAATGTTAACAAAAATTAATTTTTTGGAGTGTGCAAGCATTTTTTCAAAAATTCGCCAAAAATAGTAAATGAACCCCAATCCAAAAGTGTTCCATAGCTTTTTTGTAGAGAAAAGTTCAAAGAATTTATATGTGCCAGTAAAAAAAATGATAGATGTAAAATTTACAAAGTTATTAGCTCAAGAAACAAAAAATGTTCAGTTACGAAAAATAAAGTTCATCTTTAGGTCTACATAAAAAGTAGTAAACATTTTTTGTAATTTTTTCCATAAATTTAAAAAAGTTTCGTAATTTAGTTCTAAATAGAACTGTATAAAAACATTTATCAATTTCAAATTTCTTTTTTTTTTTTTTTTTGAAAACACCAGTTTTTATGTTCCAACTACAAGGGTGCTAACAAAAGTAGACCTGGTTTGAAACGTAATTTAGGAATATTTGCTTTGTCCAAAAATGAAATATTATTATAACAAAGTGTAGAGAATAAACCAAAGAAAAGAACTGTATACTTGTATATTACCTTATCATAAAAGTGTTTTACTTAGAATCAATTGAATTACAAAAGTGAGGACACATATCGAAACATCTCATCGATGCTTCGTAGGCAGACGTCCGCCATGCTGTTTAGACGGAGAATAACCGTTGAGATTTGAAATTGATCGTTTGTTTGAGAACTTGAAAACGGTGCTACAAGATAAACCGTTGACTCAAAACATATTTGGTTCACATGAGATGTTAGCTTGAATCGTTCTCTACATTGACATATAAAAACCTTCTAAAAATAGACTGGTTTGAAGAAGATATGACTTGTATAAGTAAGGCTGTTTATTGGTTGGAAATCTGACCAATTGCAAGGGTCTACAAAATTCCCCCTAGCTTTAGAACTGTTGGACTGAATTTTGATTGGATGACAGTTTCAGATAGTGGAAGGTGGGATGAATCAAACGGTATATAGGTTTAACTCAGAAAAAATACGGGGCGGGCTGTAGGGAGGGACAAAGAAACTGGAATTCCGCCCGTATGAGCGTGTTACGTCACAGTTGTTCTAACAATACATAAACTGAAACGATGATTACACAAGTAAATATACGTTTTAGAAAGAAATTCAAAATACAAAAATTAAAGTTTGAAACATTATCTTTCCAATGGTGTTTGTCTTTTTGAGATTGGAAGATTTTTAGTGAGCCAAATATTCAATACAATCACTCGTTACAAATGTGTTAGGGTGATGGTACGTTTTGTACCGCCTGCCGGTTCTAGGGTTAAAATAAACAAAAATACGAACTTTGACAAATGTAGTGATAGTCAATTCAGTTTATAGTTGGCTAACACAGGCTATATAAATATTTTCAAGACCTATTGAGTAGGTAACCAATCAATTGTATCGCTTAAAGAAACGATTACAAAAATATTTACAGCACTAGCTTTTACCCTGACACCACTTGAAAAATCAAGCCTATAAAACAAATTAGTTTAGTTGCATGCCTAGTGAATACATGAATTTATTTATGATGTTGAAATAAATTTCCTACCAAATAAACATTAAACTTACTTTCAACTAAAATAAAAGTTATAAAACTAAAAAACCCAACAAACTACATGATTTTTATTTTATTCCATTATTTATTTTGTGATTTAAATTTAATTAAAATTAAAAATAAAGTTGTTTTATTAATTTTTTTAACAATTTAGTGGTAACGATAGAACTTGTTTTAATGCTGAGACAGGGAAGTAGCAACTTTGTTTGAGGTTCCTACCAAAGCAAACTTTAACAACTGCGCTCATTATAGTGCCACAACCTTCCCTGTTTCACAAAATTCTCACTTTACTAGCGACAAATGTTATGCTGCTGAGTCGGGCAACAACAGATTAATATTGAAATAAAACAGCAATCAGATATTTATAACACTCAATAAAAATGTAACAAAAGATGGGTTAATGAATTAGATGAAACAATCAAGGTTGGGCTAGTATACAATGACAAGGAATGTAAGTGTTGATTACTGGAGATCAGAGAACCTACCAGGCCTAAACAAGGAACACTTAGTCATTAGGTCGAGAGGTTTTTAAAAAATATGTATCTGTTAATTTCTAAACATTCTAAATTATTTTGTTTTCTACTTTTATTTTCTGTTTGTAGTAATTTACCATTGATTTTAACATTCAAAATGTGACCTTTTACAATAAATGATTAACATAATAGAGTCAGACTTACCACACTTTCAATAGTTAACATAATCTTGGTTTTGTCATTTCAATTCTCAATTACAATCCATTCACTAATACTAATCTCTACTATTTTCTAATCCAATGAGCTCTTTTTTATTATTTTTATTACTTTAATTTTTATTAAATCATATGTTGTATTAACAAATACATTTTTATTCGTAAATCTAAGAATTTGTTCTCAGGCAGTATTAGGCATCATCAGGTTTGTGTCTATTTTAAATCACGATTTTTCCTCTCGTGAAGCGAGAGTATTGAATGGTAAAGTCTTCAAATTTAAAAAGGTTTCATCAAAATTGTATATCTGTTCATGTTTTAACTGTTCATTTTTTATTACTTTGAGAATTTTTTCACAAAACTGCATTACCGCATCTAAATCCTCCAAAAGTTTTTCTCCACGGATTTCCAGTTGTCTCACGCCATATCTTTTTCCCAACGATCTAACTAAGGTAAGCTTGCTGTAAAATCTTCTTTGCCTTCCTTTAGTTCATTGCGAAAAACAGTGCTGTTTCCTTATAATATAAGGGGCTTGATATTGGACTCCCCTTGTTAAAATCAGCGCTTCACTGGTTTTTCATATTCTGATTTCTTCATGGTTTTTCAAAAGATTTTTGTGAAGAAAACTTTTAAAATTTATCCGTTACTTCACTTTTGCCATATTCTTCTGCTAATTTCTTTAACGTTTCACCTTTGTCTATTCTCTTGAGAGCTTCCAGCTTTATTTTTAATGGAACAAACTTTCTTTTACTGGAACTCTTATTAATTTTTAAAGTAAAAAAGCACACAAAACACTTCAACTTATTAAATGGAATATTTCACAAAAAGCCACAGCCTGGAGAAACAAAGTGACCTTGCAAGAGAGGGGTCAGGAATCCGGCAGTGGCGGAAAAAGTGTGATCCTATGGTATTTTTATATATTTAAGGCGCTATTTGTGGCTCGAATTACACTCAAATTTGGACTATCGCACTTCGAATTACCGGGAGTACTGTATTACTAAATTAAAAACAATGTTATCCCAAGAGAAACTTTCAAAGATTTAGAAATATTAAAATAACGGAAGTATTGCGTCTCAAGTTTTACAAGTTTTCTAATCCTTAACCATTTTTTGACCAATTTTAACCTGTACATAAATAAAGATGTTTATAATCACAATTCAACGAGATCAAATTCTCATGTGATTGGACACATGTACTTAATAGGCCAGTCAGTAGGGGTAATTTTAGACCAAAAGTTCCAGTAATTTACAATACGGCTGATTTTTTTTTTATAGGTATATTAAAGTGTAGATTAAAATAAAATAAAGTTTACCAGTCTATCAATTTCCCAAAGTCAAAAAAAATTGATTATCATTTTTTTTTTCGATTATCCTTAATATTTCGAGCTGGAATGAATATAGAGAAAAATAAAAAATACCACCGTGTAAGGGAAGTATTTTTCAATAAAAAAGGTCATATGTACTTCTTTCCTCCGAGCAATGGTTTGTCTGGAAAAAATTGGATAACGCAGGTATGTATTTTGCAGCAGGGGAATCACTAAAAGTTGAAATCTCATCCATATATGAAGCGTTGGCTCATTCCAAATTTTCTGAATTTTAATATATCGAATTGAAACTTGACATAGGAGTTCAAATATGTATTTTTAACATTTATGCTGAGTCTCAGCTTGTTAGCTTGAAAATGACCCGATCTAGAGCCACTTGACTTATCAATGGGTTTCTCGATTTTATTAGTACCGGACCCACGAACTAATTTCAATCGGCTCCAGTTTCGTCAATTATTGGAATATCAACATAAAATTTGTTTTACAAGTTGAACATATAGATTTAAACAAGATCAAGGAGTATAAACCTCTTTTATTATTTACTTTTAAAAGCACAAGTAACTTAAAAAAGTATAATTTTAGGCCTTAATAGATTTTTCATCAAAACGCTTGAGTTGATCAGCTGCAGATCAGTCAATTTTTTAAATATAGTTTTTAAAATAAGTATAGCAAAAAAACAATTGTGTTTGTAACTTATGTACCAATTTTTAAATCGATATGTTAAAAAATGTCAAAAATGGAGTAGTTGAATCCAAAAGTGTTATAGTTCATACGAGATAGGTAAAACAGAAGAGTATTTTGAAGCGCCTCGTTTTTAAAAATAACATGACATAAATTGTTCATACTTACTAAGAATATTTATACTGGTGTATTCAACTTGTAAAACAAATTTTATGTTGATATATGAATAAGATTTCAACTTTTAGTGATTCCCCTGCTGCAAAATACATACCTGCATTATCCAATTTTTTCCAGACAAACCATTGCTTGTAGGAAAGAAGTACATATGACCTTTTTTATTGAAAAATACTTCCCTTACACGGTGGTATTTTTTATTTTTCTCTATCTTCATCCCAGCTTGAAATATTAAGGATAATCGAAAAAAAAATTATTATCATTTTTTTTCGACTTTGGGAAATCGATAGACTGGTAAACTTTTTTTTATGTTAATCTACATATTTTAAGTTACTTATAAAAAAAAATCAACCGTATTGCAAATTACTGGTAGTTTTAACCTATACCGACTGGGCTATAATATTTATAGGAAGCTTCATCTCAATCAGGTAAACAAACAACCATAATGAATACATTTCTAGTCTTCGTAAGATTTGAAAAAACTTAACAAAATTTAAAAAGACAACCTAAAACGACATGTTATTGTTAATAATAATAACAGGTTTGTACATAAAACGGAAAAATGTTTATGTTACACTAAAACAAACAATTTGATTTTCTTACAGAGAGAGCACAAATATTCTGCATAGTGTGTTCATTAGCAACGGTAGCGCTGAGTGTTGCCTTCTACCATCGTTACGAATCTCAATGTGTATCTGGT
>JAGFPH010003481.1:10297-39360 GCA_018207615.1 Philaenus spumarius
TACGAACCGTCTTTCGAATGCAGTTCAAGGTAGGCTAAGTTTAGTGTCGGTTTAGAAAAATATTTATTTTATTTATCTAAAATATTTTTAATTCAAAGTATTTTAATTTAAAATATTTAATTACTTGTGTAGTAATCTATTTCGTAAATGTAGCTAAAATATATACCAATAGAGGCCGTGCCCTAAAAATAGTTAGTACTGTAATAATAACTAGGTATAACTACACAATCATGCCAAAGCGTGCAAGTATCGGCAAGCAGTAGCAAGTAGTAGTGTAACGCAATGAAAAATATTCTAAGTGTTTAGAATAGTAAATTATTATAAGGTGTATCGCACCGTAGCCTAGAGAAGGTCTTACCTGTACAAGAGTTGGTGAGATTGAGATACAGACTTGTATTCTGGTTACCGTGACCTCCTTAGCTTGGTAGGTCGTCTGCGCATGCGCTAGGAGTGGGGGTTTTCCCTTTCTCCCGCACCACAGGGAAATTTCTTAGACTCTCGCATCAAACGTATAGGCCGGGGAATTTCGGTTTCCCTTGTACTTGGCCTTTGTTTTAAAAAATCACCGGTAAAAACATGTGCTGTTACAAACTGAAGCAAAGATACACAGAGGAAATTCAGGTGATTCCTCAAGAAATACTGGAGTGAGTGTTTGATGGCTTTTACAAGCGACTTGAGGAAAGTCATCACATTCATGGTCATCATTTAAAGGATGTGGTTTTCAAAAAATGACTTTGACAGAGTAAAATGGCAAAGAACAACTTATGTTTTTATGTGTTATTAAGCACTAAAATATTAAAAGTACTCAATTTGTAATATTTATAAAATGTGGTGTTCTTATTACCTCACCTGTATTTTAAGCAGTACAAATTTATTTTAGGTTGGAATTGTGGGCAGGACCGGAGCTGGAAAGTCTTCCTTGACTCTGTGTCTGTTCCGTATTTTGGAAGCAGCCAGTGGATCTATTTTAATTGATGGAGTGGATATTTCCAAATTGGGGCTCAATGATCTCAGATCACGGTTGACAATCATTCCTCAGGTAAGTTGTACAATAATGTATACAAAGCAAACGCTTAAAGCATTGATGATTTGAAAAAAAGGATTCAGTTCTGTGATAGATAGTGGTTTTTTAGGTGTTGTTTAGTAGTACTTCAGAAGTGGTTGGAGTTTGTTCCAGTTTGTTTTGCCTCATCATCATCATGTTTAAAGTTTGCTATTGGTTTGAGAGGCAGAGTGGCTAAAGGTGTTAGTCCAGTCAGTTTCAGTTGAACTTCCAACGTACTACACCATTTACCTGTACCTATAAATTTAATGGGTAGTAAAGTTATTCCATTTCATTAAATTGACTTAAGTAATCGAATTGAAAAATGGTTTTATGCCACTTAAGAATATACTACACAAATTTAGATTTAGAGTTTGTAAACCTTTTGTTTGCTTTTATCTAATCTAAAAAAACTGATAGTTGTGAAGAATTGTAAAAAACCTGATTCTAAATTACCGTAGCCCAATTGGTTGCAAATAAACGTGTTTTAGTTCATTGTAGGCCTAACCTAAAATTATGTTCAAATCAGCTGTTTTACATATATTATGTAACAACCAATTGGTTCAACCAATCAATCAAAGTAAGCAGTTTTAGTTGATTTTTTTTTTTGTGTGCTTTAAGTTGGTCAATCTAACCTAAGAAAGCTGTTGGTTTTGAAGAATAATAGACTGATTATAAATTAAATGCTAAGTAAAGTTGCTATGGTAATGAATGTAAACAAACATGTGTTGCTAAGCATGTTATTAGAACAGGTGCTTTCGTTAGTTATAGTCTTCAGTTCATAGAAAAAACTCCTAAAGTTTTTCCTGAATTTGAAAATTTTCCAGGAAACTTTTCAAATGTTTCTTTCCATAAAAACCTAATTCGGACTATTACGAACATTTTAAAACAAAAAATAGCCAAATTAGTCCAGCCGTTCTCAAGTGATGCGCTTACCAATAAACAGCATTTCATTTTTATTATATAGAATTATACATTTGAATCAACTGTTGTATCTGTTATTTTATTTTATTGGTTGCCATGGTAATGAATGTAAATACATTCTAATAACATGTCTGTGTTGGTTCATCAGTCTAGGAATAAACTAAAATTATTTTGTGTGTTTAATTCTATTTATGTATTTTCCTATATTTTAATAGAAATAGATATTCTGATATTCGGGGCGGAGACAAATCCAACAAATCAAAGATTATAAAAATTGGTTCAGCCGTTTTTGAGTTATAAGTGGTCTAACAAACCCGACTTTGTTTTATATGTTGTAGATATGAATGGTCATTGCTTAAAATGTGCTCTGCGAACTTGGTTTTTTCAGAATATTTTAATGCCTGGATGTAATCTTTATCTTTAACGTGTTATGAACATGCGCCCAGTCTGTCCCACATAAATTTATCACAAGAACTACAGTTCAATCTATGGATACTCGTGTGTGAATTTGTCCTGATTTAGATTTGTGTTAGTATTTTAGATTAAAGTGGGTTTGAATCACTATTTTGTAACACTGTTGTCTGAAGATGTTAGCTATTATATTATTAAACTTTAGTTGTGTTGTAAAGTTACAAATTTATTATCTTGCTTTGTGTTCAGTTTGGTGCTATTTCTCTTTTGTTTCAATTTCCTGAGTATTGTGTCTATTAATTTCATATTTCGGGTTGTATTCATTTTGCTGACGAATATGTTTCCATGTTTAGTAAAGTTCCTCTTTGTAGTCGGCTTTACCATTGGAACTGATACTAGTCTGTTAATCAAGTGGTTAGGCCACCATTTTGTTAAAAGTCTCATGAATAGTTAGGTCCATATTATTTGTTGGTTTACCAAAATTTGGAGGTTAAATTACCGATTGCAATAACTTTGTTTGACAGGATCCGGTATTGTTTTCTGGAACTCTTCGAGTGAACATAGATCCTTCAGGAACACAGTCGGATGATGTTATCTGGCAATGCTTGACTTTGTCGCATCTCAGTGGTTTTGTTAAAACACTTCCAAACGGTTTGGATTATGAAATCACCGAAGGAGGAGACAACCTCAGGTAAGACATAAATAGGTGAGAAAGTTTTTGAACTTAAACTACTACAATAGAGGAAATGTTATAATCTTTTCAATTATTCTATTACCTACCGAAAATGTTTGTGTGCCTGTCTGTTAACACGATATATGAACTGACAGACGTAGAAAACTTCTGGTGGTGACAAAATCTTTGTAATTTTATTTCGGAGAATTGAAAAACTTTTGATCTTTCTAGCGTGAGTAGTAGCATATTGGGGTCCGTTTTTGGGTCAACATTTTGAAAATATAGTGTGGGGTATCGTTTTATATGTTTTGGATTTGTTTATATGTTCCGATTTTGACAGTTATCTAAAAAAAAAACACGAGCCGAAGTCTCGAAAAAGTGTTCCAACTTTTCATCTTTTTCAATTGTGTGCTACTTATAAAAAGAAATTCACAAACATATTTGTTAATCTCATTCTTGTAGGTAACTGCCCAGTTGCACCAGCTTTTCAAAAATTTCCGGCGGTTCAGCGGTTTTAGTTTTCAGTTTGTTTTCGTTGCATTAACATGTTGTTTTTTTAGGTTATGCTTAGGTTTTGGTGACTCTTTACAACTATTTAAAGTTGTCAAGATGAGTGGATGGGAAGATGATGGACATTTATGTTTTAGTGAAATGCTTACATCCGCGTTAGATGACTTAACAAATTATCAACACCAGAAATACTTACATTTCAATCATTTTTGCTGTCTGAAATATAGTTGCTTAATATAACAAAAACAATATATTATTGCAATGTTTCACAGTGTAGGGCAAGCTCAGCTGGTTTGCCTTGCGCGTGCGTTGATGCGTAAAACCAAAGTGCTCATCATGGACGAAGCTACAGCTGCTGTGGACTTGGACACAGATGATCTTATCCAGAGGACAATCCGCACAGAGTTCAAAGATTGCACAGTGCTTACTATAGCGCACAGGCTCAACACCATCCTGGACTGTGATAGGTAAGAAAGATTTATAATTATGTATTAAAATAAAACTGAGGCTTTAATTTTGTGAAAGTCTAACATTATGGTAATCTATACACACAGGCTAATCCATAAAAGCTGCCAAACTTCAAATTCTGTTAACATTTTACCAACTGGTTATTTTAGATTAGATTAGATTTTAGTGGGGTGGACTCCTCCTGTGAGAAGGTTTCCTAGCACGTCAACCCATGGTTTATTGTGTCCCGCGCCTAATTCATTAGAACCCCTTGTGAGGTCCAGGATTTTCTCCACCAAGTACATGTCTTCTGTGTCCCATGGTTGCTGGATTCCGAAGTGCCCTCTTTTTCTGTGCTCTAGAATACTGCAATCAGGTATGATGGTACTGCTGTCTCTTTTGCCTAATCGCAAAGCCAAGAGCGTTTGTCGCCTTGCAGAACTTTTTTTTAAATTGAAAATTGATTGTTCCTTTTTCAATATAGATACACAAATAATACTTAATGACTCAACAAGTTGTACACAAACATATTAAATGACTAATAAACAAGTTGTACAAAAACCAAAAAAGACTAACTTTAACAAATATTACAATAAGATTTAAATAGGTGTGTGATTAAAAATAGAAAACTAATATTTTATATTGTCCCTGTAAATAAAGCAAAACTTTAAACAAATTTATAAAGGGAATAACACATAAAAATACCTATATATACATACATAAACAAATTATAATTTATAACTTAAAAAAAAAACATTAACCTTTGCATACAAAATATAAAGCCAACTACATTAATACTCAAAAACATACGCACTTTTCATCACGCATAGCAACTTCCACTGTTGCTACATTTTTTCCTGAACTGACCATGTCCTGCAATGAGTCCTACAGCTCTTTGGAGCTGCTGTCGTTTTAACTTGATTAGGGACTTGGTGAACTTAGTATTTGATCCCTTGATCAGTCGTTTACTCTGTGTTCCCGGGTAATCTACACCATCTCTGGCGTTGCTCTTCCTGGCCCAATTGTTTACTGCGCTCTGCACCGTGTTACGGCTAATGCAGCACATTGGTTCCGGCCACATGAAGAGTGTGGATGCTTATTCCTTTGCAAGAGCATCTGCCAGCTCATTTCCTTAAACGCAGCAGTTTGGTTAGTGGATAGTTTGGTTAGTGTTGAGAGGCATTACTTAAAGTGCTGCTTGACCGTCAGAGAGGATTAGGATATGTCTATTCCTGTATCCTTTCGACAATCCTAAGTGGGCGCAGTCAGTGATTGCTTAGATTTCTGCTTGGAAGTCTGTGCAGTGCGTCCCAAGACTCACAATGATGTTTTTCCTTGGAGATGCGCTTAACCAGAATTGCTGCCCATCAAAGACCCGTCTGTTTACCAGACTAGAGTTCCTTTGGCAGATCCTGTTTAGATGTTTCCTTCCCAGTCTTCTCGGGTTCCAAGGGTTACTGTGAAGGGTCTACAGAAGACATACTCAATGTGCATTGTATCAGTCACCGTGTCTAACACCGAGTTTTTAAATATGGTGTTTACTATGTTGAAATGTCCTGATCCAGGCTTATTAGATTAAGCTGGTTATTTTACATTAACTATATCTTGATGTAATTAAACGCCGCGTCAAGTTTGAGATCAATCTGTTGGGCCGTTCTACAGATACAGATTATTTAGTAAAAACAAAATGGCCGCTAGATGGAGCTTTTTTAGGACCTGCAATTATTGTAACTAAATGATGTAAAAACATTTAGACGAATAATTAGTCGACATTTTTTAAACACCTTGTATAAGTCACAGACGCAGCAGTGGATCATTGTTTTTCAGTGAACAACTGACCACAATATTCAATGATTTTCTTCTTTATTTTTTTAACTATTGGAGACACCTGGTAGTATATTAGTAAACAATGCATTTACTAAAATTGTATTGTAATTTTAGAGAGAAATAAAAGGGGAAACTTTCAGGACTGTGACATTTCTAAGACTATAAATGTATTACTTTTTTCAGAGTGATTGTCCTGGATAAAGGCTACTTAATAGAATTTGATTCTCCGTCAAACTTGCTCAAAAACAACACGACAATCTTCTACGGAATGGCACGGGATGCTGGATTGGTTTCTTGAGTTTCATCAAAGGCTGTGGTTTTCATTGCATTTACAAAAGTTGTTTTTAAGTATAATTTAATAAATGAACAATTTTTTTATCAACTATTTTACAGAAACTTTGAAAAGTCCTTGTTTCATCGTCAGTTATTACTGTGGGCATTTTTTATAAAAATTAAATGGTAAACTATTAGTTCACGGTCACAGGGGTTTGATGAACCCACTAATTCACGAACGTTTAGAAACCTACTAATTTATTTGACTTTGGTGAACCACTGTCACATAATTTCAGTAAATCCAGTAATTCGTGAGATATCGGTGAACCACTGTCACAAAGGTTCAGTAAACCCATTAATTCTCGGGACTTCGGTAAACTCACTAATTAAGTAAACCCACTAAGTCACAAAAGTTTGGCAAAACCCCTTTTTGGTACCGATTCAATTCATTGTCAGTTTTTCCTCGCTCTGGCACAGACCAGGTGTTCTTATAAGTTAACGAACACGCAAAAGATCACAAACGCAGTTAATTTCTGATAGACAATACTTCGCATAGCAACAGATTTACCAGTTAATAAATTATAAAGAAAAGTTAAACATGAAACCTCGTGAAACTGATGCGCTATGTTGCAATCTTGGGAGTTGGCAAATTGCTAACAAATCAGGAAAATGTCGACTGACCACAGTCATAGCAGGAAAGGGAACTTTGGGGGAATACTCTGAGCCCTCTACTCTCTAGCTTCATCCATGGGGTGGCTAAGTAGTAGCAAAAGTTATTTAAAAGTATAAATTAATTGCCATTCCTGCATGTGTTCATGGTTTTTGCAATACAAACTTCTGTCTGATCAAATTCGTTTTAATTTCCTAAAACATTACGTAAGCTTAACAATAGCTATAGACAAAATCGATCGAATAGAAATAAAAAATAAGTACCGTACTTTCAATTAAGGGTGCATTTAATATAACAAAGATAACTTATAACTAAACTTACGTGTTTAACTTATAATTAAATAAGTATTAGTGTATTAAACTACCCTTGACGAACCCTTGATGAAGTTTTAACATGAAATGTAGTCGTTTATTGTAGGATGTTTACTACACATCATTAAAACACGGTGTAAATGTTTTGACTTTTGTGTTATTTTTCATTCTGAATTCATGAAAGAAAATTCACACAACCGTTTATTAGTTTATATCTGAACTATTTACGTTTAGATTTTAACATATCAAAATGATCGTTCAACACACAAAATATTTATTCTATCTTTTGATATTCGCTGGTCTGTATATTCCATACGACTTACATTCGACGTCTAAATACATTTACTCTATTTACATTATATTTACAGATTTTATAGTTTTTGTTAATTTGATTACGATCGGCACAATTGCAATGTTACCGGGAGTGCGTTTAAGCGAACGATGTTTGAGCACTTTTACGAGTATTTCCGCGGTTCAAGCTTTATTAGCCTCGATTTTCTGTTACGCGAGAAGAGATACTTTAAAAGAAGTTTTATTTTTGTGGGAGAATTCGTTTCAGAAGGATCGCTACAAAGACGAATTGGATAAACTATTAAAATCCGAACGGAAGAAAGTATTAAAAATTGTTGGTTTTCTGTCGATTGTATTTCTAACTCCGATGGTTCCTTGGGGCGGATTACCTTTGTTTCTCGAAGGTTTGTCTTATATAATTCCGCAGCTGAAACAAGAACGATTCATCGCGGTCCCGTCATGGTTTCCTTACGATCCTTTAGTGTCTCCTCTTTTCGAACTTACGACCGTCTTACAGTCTCTCGGGGCACTGTATACTAATGCGAAAATCGTTGCGTTCAATTGTTTCCTTTACGGTTTATTGTCTCGTCAAACCGTGCAGTACGAACATCTACGGAATAATTTCGCTAGAATACTTTCAAGTGTTCGTGGAACTGAAACGCAAGTCTGGTGGAAAAATGGAATTACTTCTACGGGTCAAAATTGTGTTGATGTTAAAAACGAACTGTGCTTGTGGATCAGACACCATCAGGAGCTTATAAGGTATGTAAGAAGTAGTTGTATCCAATGTATAGGATGTTCACCTTAATAATAATAATAACTAAGATGTAATCAATTTATATCATTGTAACATTTCAACTTAAATGACATCAGCAATACAAAATCAATTTGCACTACAAACTCACCGAGTGTGTGCAATATACAGTTGAACTTGGTTTTGACGGCCTCGTCTTATGCGTCAACTCGTACATAGCTTCCAGTCAAATCGTTATCTTTTGCGTTATTATAAACCCCTGTTTTATCGTCAATAAATATTTTAACCACTCGGTTTTAATGTCATAAATCTACAAACCGTCAATGTAAAACTTTGAATTCAGTTTTCTCAGAACTCAAAAATGTTACAATTCCCCCTTTCCTTTGATATCGGGCAGTTGTTTTTAGAGTTAATTATTTCAGGTAGTTTTTGAAACATTAGATAAAATTTTACCTATAAGTACCGTTTCTTTTAAATACCTTGTTCAATTTCTTCGTTACTTTTACAAGTTCTCCATCATTAATTTCCCTTCGCAGATTATTCAACTGTATAATAGTTTCTCTTTCATTTCTTAACTCTTCAATAGAACTGTCTAGATCTTACTCATGTGAAACTAATGTTAAAGTAAACATAAAATTTACAATCAAACGTAGCATTAAACTTCTCATATCAAGATTTATTTGCTATCGTATCAGCAAAGTACTTTAATTTATACTTGAATTTTAAGATTCAGTAAGGCTGCTGATTATATGAATTTTATTGTGGTGCAAGTTCAGTTAATTGGAGAAATATTGAAAAGAGAACATGCACTGTTTTCTTCCAATATTTAGCACTGTATTCTGAGGAAATTGTCCCTAATAATTTTCATATTATCAACACTAAAAACTGAAGTTAGAAAATTAACTTACACCTAGCACTCAGGAAACAATGCTTATTTTAAAATAATCTGTACAGAGGTAAAGTACTAAAATACACCTGCTTCTTTGTCTTCTGTGGATGGTGATTTAAGGAGTATGGCTGTAGAGGAGGTAGAAATGTTTATAATAGAATTTATGTTACTAAAGTTTAAGTCAAATGTAGTAAAATAATGTTAGGGAAGTTGAGAAAAAAATCAGGAAAATGAACTACCAAAATTCAGAAGGACCCTTGCAACATCACACTGTAGAGTCCTGATATTTCGAGTTGAATGGGACCGAGAGTACCTCGAATTTTGTGAAAAACTCAAATTACACGGAATATGTAGAGGTTAAGCTAAAACTACTAAGTCCTGGTATCTCCGAAAAAATTTAAGTTTTATTAAATATACACTATTTTGTATTGAACACTGAGGGAAAAAAGTAATTTTGTACACAGTAAAAAATAGAAACTTACTTATTAAAGAAATCCTAAATAGTTTTTTGTTTAACTACACTGCAGCGTTTACGAGCTGCGTTGTCACGCCAGGGGGATACGGCAGTGCCGGGAAAAGTTTGCTTTGATGTTATTTTTGTATGTACAGTAGAACTTGGATAATTCAAACGTCTTTAATTCAAAATTACCGTTAATTCAAAGTTTCGGTTCGGTCCCTTGAACTGTATATGATATCAATGTAAAAAAATTATGGATAATTCGAAGTCAACTTCTTTAATTCGAAGTTTTTATTCAACACTAAAAATAAAATCTTGTTCTATGAAAGGGATCGCTGGATAAATAGGTCACTGTCTGGTAGAAAGGGGCTGGACATAGGGGGCAGGACTTACATGTTTGTACACGTATTGTAATTTTAGACGCGATACCGGTTTCCAAGAATTTTGCCTTCCGAGAATTCTCTAGATACCGATACTGTAGTTTGTCGTTGATGCTATGCCCAATCTCTGTCTGTTGTTAAATCACGACAAAACCTTTTGTAAACAGAACAGAACAATCATATTGTTTATTGACACTTGCATAACTCTATCCCACTTATATGGACAATGTTACGGTTATTTTTTTCCCCCCCGAACATGACTTTAGTTGTACAGCCAATGGATCAGGGCTTTATAAAAAATGTTAAGCATTTATACTGGCGACTTATTGTACAAACGTTCTTGACAGATTCATTGAAAAACAAAAATTTGAAGATCGGTATCCTTCAATTAGCAAGAATGTGTCACAATGCATGGTCACATTCAATGCTATTTGTGGCTGGAATTACATGGAATCTCAGATTATCGAGACTTGAATTACGAGGACTGTACTGTATATCCATCCCTCTTTGAGATACAAATTTGTAAGTAAAAATAATTAAATGCTGGCTAAATGAAAAAGTAGAGACTTTAGGACATTTTAATAATGTCTGGTCCACAAGAAATACTTAACTTATTTGTAGATAGTTCGAAACGTCTTTCATAAACACATTTGATAGTGTTAATACAATATTTTGGATTATTGATTTCCATAAACAAACTATTCCACAATACCAACCCCTACCATTAGTCCTAAACCACCAAACAATTCTGTTGCTCAAAATCCATTAACATTAATGTTTGTGAGAAACATAACATTATAAACACATGTTAAAAGGGAAGGCCATCTTTTTGATCAATCATTCAACAAAGGAAACAATTAAAGATCGTTCAGTATAGCACATTAACAAAAACGTTTTGGCACCATAAGGACACAGTTTCAAATTCACAAAGGCTATTAATTTGAATAGGCCCTAATGCTTTTTGTTCACTGTTTTTTTAAAACGTAAAAGCAGGGGATAATATTTATTCAATTTGTCCTTTGGCGTGAACTATGATTGTGGAACACACAAAATTTATTTTCTACTTGTATAAATTCGCTGGTCTCCGGTTGCCGTCAGGTTTTGAATTTTTGAAATCAAACTATGTGTACTGGAGCTATATGATATTTACAGATATAATGGTTATAATTAATTTGATAACTATCGGGGTGAAGTTAATTTCCCCTGGGGTTTTATTGGCCGAGCGATGCATGTGCGCGTTTACTAGCATCGCTACGACGCATGCTGTATTGAAAACCGCTTACTGTTATATGCAAACAGAAAAATTTGCAACTCTTCTGAAAACGTGGGACGAATCTTTTCAGAATGATTACTACGAAAAAGAGTTAAATGCGATGTTGAAGGCGGACGAAATAAAAGTAAAGAATTTAGTTTTTTGTGTTTCGTTTTTCATGATCGCACCGATGATACCTTGGGGAGGTTTGCCGCTTTTCGTCGACGGGTTTTCAATTGTGTTCACTCAACTGAAACAAGACAGATTCATCGCAGTACCGTCGTGGCATCCGTACGATCATTACAAATCGCCAGGGTATGAAATTACCGTGATCCTTCAAGCTTTAGGAGCGATGTGGTTGAATGCGAAAGTCGTCGCTTTCGATTGTTTACTTTACGGTTTACTTTCTCGACAGATCGTTCAACACAGACATCTCAAAAGTAGATTGAAAAAGATCATTTCGAGCGTTCAAGTCCGTTACGACGGTCAGGTACGATTAACGTGTATTGAAGAAATTAAATTCAGGAGGTTCTTTGGCAAGCATGAAGTGCAAAAGTTTCTGAAACAAGAATTGTATTTGTGGATTAAACACCATCAGGAGCTGATAAGGTATGTAGAAGCAGACTAATGTTCAAATAAAATTATAAGTTCCATGCTCCTGATTATAATACTCTCTAAATTTAATAAGCAAACATTTAAGGCCTACTTGTTTGAATCATTTAGTTAATTTTAAAATATATATATTTTTTACAGAAAATAACACCTAAAATGGTAGTGTAGAGAAAGTAGTCTCCTGAATAAATCCAAGGAGCTTTACGTTCACAAAAATGAAGGCATACCAAAAACTTTAACCGAAAATAATCCTTTTTTGCTCTGCCTAGAGTCGCAGGTAGATTTCAAAGTTCGTTCCATTTATTTACATAACCTAAAAATTAAACAAATTTATTGGCTCCTTCCACTAAAAGATTTTGAGAATGTTTAGAAGATGTACAAGAATTTTTATCTGGCCCGATATTGTCTATTGGATTAATTAATTTTTTGTTCTGTGAATTAATTTTGGTCAACCATTTTAGCAAGGGTTGGTCGCATCAAACAATGTTCAGTGCAAAAGTTTTAGATAATCTTTAGATGGTTTACAATAAATTTTAATTTGTTAGGAACTGTGTCTTTTAAGTGAGCTATTATTTTTGTATCTTCAATCCATATTTTTTTCACCCTTGTGCTAAGAGTTGCAGTTATAAAAAACGTTTCCACTTATAAAAGAATAATTTACCACTTTAATTAGTTTGTAATGTATCCATTTATTTTGTCTCATAAGTACGCAGTGAAAACATGGTAATAGTTCTAAAGGGTTCCAGAATATCATTGCATTACGATCTAACATTACTTCTAAATCACCAAACAATAATTAAGTTACATACTTTATAACCCATTATGATAAAATTATGGGAACCAAACAACTGTTGTAAATATTTCTACATCGGAGATAACTAACAAAATTGCTTAATTTCTGATCAAATTAGCATTAAATTTTCTATGCACATAAACCTGATAGTTTCAAATTAAAAGACAACATTAATGTGAATTTTTCTTTACGTTTTCTTTATTAAAAATAGTGTTTTCTTCATTCTATTTACCAAAGAATGAAATCATGTAGGCCTACATTTGGTGTGTGAACTATGATTGTAGAACACACAGAGTTTATTTTCCGTTTATATAAATTCGCAGGACTCCGTATGCCGTCAGGTTTTAATTCTTTGAAAACGAGTTACCTATCCTCCATCTATATCATATTTACAGATATAATTGTGTTCATCAATTTAATCACATTTTTAGTAAAGTTTGTCTCCCCCCATGTGTTACTGGCCGACAGATGCATTTGCGTGTTCACCAGTCTAGTTGCAACAAACGCAATACTGAAAACAGTTTACGTTCGTTTTCAATCCATCAAATTTACAACGCTTTTGAAAAAGTGGGACGGTTTGTTTCAGAATGATTACTATGAGGACGCGTTAACCAAAATGTTGAACGCAGATAAAAATAAAATAAAAAATCTAGTTTTTGGTTTCTCTTTTTTCATGATCGCGCCGATGTTTCCTTGGGCAGGCTTACCGCTTTTTGTCGGAGCATTTTCTTATTTTTCCCCGCAAATGAAACAGAAAAGATTCCTCGCAGCACCGTCGTGGCATCCGTACGATCATTTCAAATCGCCAGGTTATGAAGTTACCGTGATACTTCATGGTTTAGTAGCGGTGTACTCTAACGCGAAAGTCATAGCTTTCGATTTTTTACTTTACGGTTTGCTTTCTCGACAGATTGTTCAGCACAGACATCTGAAAAATAGATTAAAAAGGATTATTTCAAACGTTGATGTCCGCTATGATGGCGAAGTACGGTTGACGTGTATTGAAGAAATTAAATTCAGGAGGTTCTTTGGCAAGGGTGAAGTTCAAAAGTATCTGATACAGGAATTGTGTTTGTGGATAAAACACCACCAGGAGCTGATAAGGTATGTAGAGGGTCATTGTGACATATCCATCTTTTTGTCATCAACCACTTAAAATATTTGTTTTTCTACAACTTTCCTTTTCTCAGTCCATAGTAGTCTTATTTCTGCTGATTTATTGGTTACGTGTTTCGTTACCACAGGCAGCATCCTTAGGGCAACTGTTTATACACATGGTGGTCATTTTAAGTCTGTCACCAATGGGATCTCAGAAGCTGATTTTATAGCTAAGTTTAAATGGGGGACTTGATGGGAACAATATAAACTAATTTTTCAAGTTTTGAGAAATAGGTGCCATTTTACTACATGTTGGCAATATTTTAAAAAAAATATTTAATATTTGGATTTTACAGATAATTTGAAAACATTTTATTCTTATGCATTTTTTGATCCAAGTAGGCATTAATGCCTTTGTTGATTTATGCTTTATTTGTAATAACGTTACAAATGTAGGGTTTGTAGAAAAGAAAACCATCTTTCACATCAGATCATTGAAGTTGTATCATAATTTCCAAAATAAAAATAATAAATCTTTATTTCTCTTATAAAATGTACACACAAAACATATATAACTATTTTAAGTAAATTTTCCTGTCATTCGTCGTGTGACTTAGTTCTGTGTTTGTTTATGACGAGTTTCGAAACATATGTTTCATCATCAGATTTGTTGAAACATTAAAATGTTCACATCACATATAACACAAAAACATTATACATTATTTTAATGTTTTAACAAATCTGATGATGTAATATATATTTAGAAACATGTCATAAATAAACGCTGAATGAAGTCTCACGACGGATAACACGCAAATTTAGTTATACTATTTGCGACTTGGATTCTTATGGTGGTTCAATACTTTACCATTTCAGAAGACCATAAATAAAAAACTACGCTTGATATGAAAAAACTGTATTTATACACACTTCTTCTACGAACCATAAGGTTTTACATTAAGTTTTTTTAAACTAAAAGTTAGTAAGATTACAACACCTGTTGTCAATGCAATTCTGAAGACTTAATCGATAATTGTCCATCATTCGTAAGAAGTCGATTCAAACGAACTGGATTTCCAGGCGAATGGCCAACTTAAAGGAACTCAAATCTCGCGGTCTGTGTTTGTATACTTGAGCTTTGGGGTAACCTCAGAGAAAAAAATCTCATGGTCCAGAGATCGAGCAAACCATTGAATATCTGGAAACATCTGTTTCACGACTTTTATCGATCTCCAGGCCGTGTGCGCTGTCACTTGCAGAACTCGTGGCTCTAAAGTTTTGAACCCAATTCAAGATTGTCGGTTTCGAGTAAATGGGAACTAAAGGGGCTAAATCTAAGTTTCTTCGAAATGCATGTTGACTACCGATTTCCGTTAGTAAGAAACGCTTTAATAATGAAGGCCCATTGTTCAACTGGCCAAGTCATGTTGTCTTCTAAACCTATGATACAAACCTTAGGTTCCCCTGAGTCTAATGGTTCTTTCTCCCACTCTCTAGAACCACCTCACATGGCGCTATTCCTGGCCGAAATGGTAAAGGATGTATTGTTGAAAAGGATCCTGTACAATGTTTAAAACTATTTTTTGCTACCCGATAGTTTTTAGTCTTCTGAATTTTAAAATTAGTGTCAATTCAGTTAGAGAGTCTGTAGGCTTTACCTAGGAAAACTAATCTGAATCTGTTGAATGTTTCAGTCTAGGGAACTTGGTCCAGCAGATCTACTCTCCCATGCTCTTACTTCAGTTCTTCTGTCAGTTGCTAATGCTCTGCTCCAATGCTTTTGTTGTGACGGCCGTAAGTTAAATATTTAAATACATGTTAGATCACTCAAGCAAGTTTTGAAGTAAAAATATTAAACCTTTGAAATTGGAATCGGTATTTTAAGTTTGCCATTTTTATGTGTATTTGTGTTTGTATGTTAATGTGTAATTTGTAGTTATTTGACGTGCATTAAACACATGCAAGTACTTTTTTTAAATTTTTGATCGGTTTGAAAATGCTTGAAAAATAGGCGCAACAATCGTCACCAAATAGAGAGTGATCACAATAGGACTGCGAGCAGAACAAGGAATTAAGGTATTTATGTAAATATATTCAGTCCAGTAAGGCAAAAAACAAAATAAATTAAAAGTTTACCTGTCTTGTTTTAAATAATCTTATGAAACATTTAGATATGTGTAATTAAAGTTAGATTTTCACCTGTTACATAGGCGTAACCTGGCGGGGGGGGGGGGGGTTATAACCCTCTCATTTTAAAAAATATTTCACACTTTGTTTACATTAAAATACGCTCTTAAGAGTAAATTGTTTTCAACACCTATGCAAATGTCAAGCTACAATAAATTATCAATATATTGCTGACATTATCTTTGGTCGAATTGGGCACTAACACTTTATTTTATATACAATGCAGTATAGTGTATGGCCTGAAACACACACGGAGTTTTCATCCGCCAAGCATTATTTGCCGTGCCATCATATCAACAGTGGTGCGAAGGAGAGTATTAGAGCATACACATTGATCGAAAAATAAACGATCGGTTTATTTACCGTTGACGGTAGCTGTGCAGCCACTCGTTGCACTAGACGGATTTTCCACTGTCTCTGCCGAAACAGTGGCAAACGTGACCAAATGCACGCCAAATTTTCCTTATTTTAGTATTTTTTTTCGAAGAATACTATCCTTCAGCCGCATGTGTAGTTCGTCAAATGACAAAACCGACATTCTTAAATAATTGAAAAATGTTCTTTCTGGTTCTTTAAATCAGGAAACACAGTGTAGAATGCTCCAAAATTCTCTATTCTTTTACTTTCTCACTATACTATAAATATAGAGAAAGTATAGTGATCTAAAAAAAAAATCGATGTTGAGATTTTTGTGGAAATATCCGTTTTGGGACCACTGAGTCCAAAAAAGTGTTTTTTACAAAATGTCTGTCTGCATGTATGTCTGTATGAATTGTAAAGATACCAAAAAATTCGTGTTTATTCATAAGCAGTTGGTACATCATATCAGGGACCATCTCATTAGTCACCAGTCCCTGATACTCATAATCATAAAAAAAAGGAAACACATAGCCCATTATATTCATATACTATTTCAAAAACATTAGTAATAAGATTTCATTATGTTTGTAAAAACCATATAGGCTTAAGTGTAGGCAAAAAAAAATGTAAAAGGAAAGAAGAAATAATAACGTTGAAGAGGAAGAAGAGGAAGGTACTTGGAGTAGAGAGGAAGAAGAAGGTGGTTAATTGTAGAGAGTTTGTTACTAGCTTTGTTGGAGAGCTGTTGATTATTTATTTTATGGCAGACAATTTAAAACATACAACATAAATCTGCTAGATTGGGAAGCAAAAATAAATAATATCAAGTACAGTATTAAAAAATAAATAAATAGAATATCAAATAATATCCACCAAGCCATTTTTGTGAGTCAACTAAAATTAGTCATCACAACACATCAGATCTGCTGGCCTATTATAAAATTTATACCTCTTCAAAATTACCCACAAATAGCATCATTAACTTCCTCAGTCTAAAAATTGATCAAAGGACGACAATCTTATTTTAAGTAGAAAATTTTAGCATAAATTGAAAATTGTAATCATCATTCAATCATCACATACGAATCAATCACACTTCATTAGGCTAAGTAAAGAAATAATTGTTGTTAGTAATTATTAAGAATTTTGTTAATTTGTTATGTAGGCTAAATTCAAAATTGTACTCATCATTCAATCATCACAAACCGTACGAATCAATCACACTTCATTAGGCTAAGTAAAGAAATAATTGTTATTAGTAATTAAGAGTTTTGTTAATTTGTTACGTAGGCAATTGACTTTATAAAGAAATTGTGTTACAACTACTGTAGTTTATAACCGTTAGCAAGCCGGCAAAAAGACTTATAAACATTGAAGCCCGAAATAATACTCATATGTACTCAATTTGTATTATTAATTAATTAAATCATTTCATTGTACCTCTATTTATTTATAAATCGAAGTTACAAATCGGGAAATTCGTAAATGAAATAAAATATAATTATAGTATACAAAGCTAGAGAGAAAACTATTCAATCGATTTCAAACAAATTTGCACCAGACATGTCAAGTAGGCCTGTATAGATGCACGAAAAACGGGTTTGAACATTTCTGAAAAACAACCCCCTTTTTGGCAAAAAAAACCCTGTAAAAAATCAGTTAATTTTTTATAAAAAAACGGCTCTAACGATTTTGATAAAATTTGGCTTATTTGTAGCCTTTAATGTACCTTATGCAAAAAATCGCATCTTTCTAAAAATTCTCGTTTAGCTAATAATAATAATAATAACTGATTTTTGGAGGTTTTTTTGGCCAAAAAGGGGGTTGTTTTTCAAAACCTTTTTTCGTGCATCTATAAAGGCCTAATTACCATGTTTGGTTCAAATTTGTTCGAAATCAATCGAATAGTTTTCTCTCTAGATAATAATAATAATAATAATAATAAATAATATTTATTGCCATTCCTTCAAACATACATTCGAGGACCTACAGGAGGCTAATAGCCTGTACATAGGAGGTTCCTAAAACTAAATCAATTAATTTTACAATTCAGTTTTTTTTCCCTATTATTAACAAATATAATTTAATTTCATAAAGTTCTTATTTTTTTTATTTTTGTTTTTATTGCATTAGAAAGTTTTAACTTAAATTTTAACTACACTTTATTTTATATCAGCACAGTCACTTATAAATAATAGTCTTTATTTTTTTCTTAAAAGTTTTTTTTCCAACTTGTAACTTCTTAATTTCAGGAGGCAGTTTATTGAAATAATATATTGAGTAATATATATAGCTTCTTTGCCCTATGGTTAATCCATGTTGAGGTAGCGTTAAATTTCTATTTCTGGTAAAACGAAGGTAATTAAGGTATTTTGCTCTGAGATCACTTAGATTATACAATATTGCTTTAACTACAAAAGTTTGTTTAATGTTTAGCAGCTTTTGTTGAATTTGTTCTATTCTTATTATTTTTAATATTTTATTTTGCAATCTGAGAAGTGGTAGATAAGCTGTTTCATAGAGTCCGCCCCAGCCAATGATACCATAAGTTGCTATGCTATTAAATAAACCATAATAGAGCTGTAGTAGCTGTTTCTTTGACACTATTTTTCTGAGTCTATAAAACACAGAAACTAGGTACTTGGTTTTGCTTACTATTGAGTTACTGTGTATATCCCATTTCATGTTCTGATCAAATGTAATTCCTAGGCATTTATTGCTATATGTACTCTATTTAATTTATTTCCATTTATGTCTATTGTAATATTGGAAGGTATTGAGTCTTTGTAGTTTCCAAAAGTTATGTAGGTGGATTTATTGTGATTTAATACTAATTTGTTATCAAACAGCCAAGAATAGATATGATTTAAGTTTCTATTTAGCTCAGTGGATACATCTTCCCAGGTTTCAGCATAAATTGGCAAGGCTATGTCATCAGCATAGGCAACTATTTGGGGGTAAAATTGTAATAAATAATGAACAACAAGGGTCCAAGTATTGAGCCCTGAGGAACTCCTACATTAATCTTGCACAGACTACTTTTAATTCCATTTATTTTAACTATTTCATCCCTATCCTTTAAATATGTTTTAATTAAGTTTAGTGGCTGACCTCTTATTCCCAACTTGTAAAGTTTCTCCAATAGTATTTCATGCTTAACAGTATCAAAAGCTTTACTAAAATCAAGGAAAGCTACTACTATTGGTGTACTTTTTGCTAATTTCTCATATATAACACTACTGATTATAACAATCGCGTCGTCAGTACCTTTCCTTTGCACAAAACCAAACTGCTTAGTTCTAATAATTTTACAGTCTTCCAAAACACTGAATATTCGCGTATGCAGGATCTTTTCGAAAACTTTTGCTAAGTTTGAGATGAGGGCTATAGGTCTGTAGTTATTAGTTAAGCTTTTACTACCAGCTTTATGGATTGGAGATATCTCGTCATGTTTAAAATGTGTCGGACAGACCCCTTCAACCATTGATCTGTTAATCATCTCAGCTAACGTATAAGCAATGAAAGGCGCAATCAGATTCAACGTATTGGCATGTAATCCATCGAATCCACCTCGTTTGTTTTTTAAATTATTAATTATCTGTAGCACTTCAAGTTCATTTGTGGGGTTTAAGAACAACGTTTTGCCATTAAAAGGGACTTCTTGTTGAGTCTGATAATTTAAAGGTACTTCAGCTGTTTCACTGATTTTATCACCAATGGAACTGAAAAAATCCTGATAACTGATAATAATAATATTTATTAGTTAATATCCTACTTTGATAAATCACCTCTCCTACCCCACCTACAATTATGAAGTGACCAGTGAATCTGTTTAATAATTTAAATATATTTGTGACAAAGTATGTGCCAGTACCTGGTACCATTTATTATTTATTTATTGGATTAACCCAAATAAGTATATTTTTTGCTTCCTTTTCAATCGGCGACGGAATAACAATAAAACGAGAGTTGCTCTGTTCATATCAATAAAACATTACAAGAAATAATATATTACATCACACTTCGTGATTAATGAACTAGACACTTCAGTTTAATGAATCCCAATGAGGCTTTTAGACGCGTCGGAAATTTTACCGCCTTGTGTGCACACTTTAAATTTTATAAGCGGTGACGGTAACTAATCCGCAGCCGACAAAAAAATGCCGTGTGTGTTCCAAGCCCCCCCCCGGTTGTTGTAACCCCTCCCATACGGTCGTCCTGGTTACGCCTATGCCATGTTATGTTTGTTTAGCAATTCATTTGTAGACCTTATAAGTACTGTTGTGTATATTTAACCCTGAGAAAAGTTCAGTATCTTGTAAATTGACAATTAACAACATAAACAAATAGTGATCGTGCAAGATTGTCACGTCACAGCTCAGTTTACGTGTAAAACGTTGTGGTAGCTGAGACTATGGATGGCATTTGCTGAAGTTAGACCTTTGTCATCTATGAGCTGCCAGAAGTGCGTGTTTTTAAAGATCCTATTATTAATTTCTTTGCTAATGATGAAACAACGATTAGTCATAATTTTCTCACACAATCAACCCATTTGTATTAAAATAAAGGCAACAATATTTTTCTACAATAATAATAGTGTATGTAAACAAAATGGGATCTTGTTCTGTTTTAATGTATTATATGAACGCCATAATACATTAACACTGAACAAGGTCCCATTTTGTTTACATACATTATTATTATTATTGTCAACAGAAATCTCATGGCTTGATACAAATAAATATTTTAGTGCATTCTTTATGGGTGCTCTCCAATTAAAATTATTTTTTTTAGCATAAAATTTTGAATTTTATCTCACGAGGTATGGCTAAAAAATAACTATATTCTTTAAAATTATTTCTAAAAAAATGAATAGCTTTTTCTTTCACAGCTTCATCTGTATCCAAAACTCCTTTCAGTTGTTATTTTACCTTGGGAACAGAAAAAAGTCACACGGAGTAAGGATGAATAGAGTGGATGTTCTTGCTCATTGATCCCATGCTTAGTCAAAAAACGTCTTGACTGACAATGCTGTATGGGTGTGGGCATTGTCCTGTTGAAGAATCTATTACTTTTTGTGCACTACTCGGGTACTTCTTTGCTTCCAGGACTTTCTTGCTTGGGTACTTTTTGTCAATTAACGTACACAATTCCACAGGTGTCAAAAAATCCAGTCATCATTACTTTAAACTTTGATTAGGCCATTCGTGCTTTCTCCTGACACTGAACTGGGGGTCTTCCAGTACATTGATTGGCGCCACGTTTCCGGATCATAAGTGAAAAACTACGATCCAAGAGTTTAGGATCATTTCTAATGGTTTTCAAAATGTCAGCACAAATGTTTATTAAAAAATCCTTTTTTTCAGTGTGAGAATCTTGTGCAACATTTTCAATAGACTTTCTTCGTGTTAAAATGCCCATGGTAAACTGTCGGACAGATTCTTTATCAATATATTTATGATCTCAGCAACTGCCCAAATACTTAACGGACAGTCTTTTCAGATCAATCAACTATTTTTTCAATGTTTTCGTGCGTCGTTGATGTGGAAGGTGGAGGTTTAATCTACTCATGTCCCTCTTTAAATCGTTTAAACAAATCCTAAGTGCATCATTTACATTCATCACCATACACATGTTTTAACAAACAATCAGTTCTTGTTAGCAATTTCACGTTAGTATGTTGCTCTTTTAAGCTAAGCATTTATCCAACAAGCTGTAGATACCCAATCCCATAAACAAAAGCAAGGGGCTCGACTGAGGGGTCGGCGGTCGATCTGACAGTAGGAATTGAGAGAGGGGATGTCACGTCACAAATGTGTAGCTCCTTGTTTGTGGGAAAATCAGTGTGAATATTTTTACCCTTACCTTGTACATCCACGTGCCTTTTATTTCTTGTTCTAATGGTGTAACGTACTTGGATTTTATTGTGTTTATTTTTCACTCTTATGGTTTCTTTGTATGAAGTATTCTGATGTTTGAAGAACTAACACTGTCTGATATCCACAGGCTCACCTAAGCAAGCTAGAGATAGCATTCAGTTTTGGTTATGTCGTCGGCAACATTCTACAACTTCTCATACTCTGTTACTTTGGCGAAACTTTAATCATAGAGGTAAGAACATAATCATTTGAAATAATTTAGGGTGAGAGTCTGTATAATCTGTATGAGTCGAAATAAAGAAAACAGTTTTTTAATAAACTATTCTCCATTTGGTTTTTTTTATTAAATAATTCATATCTCAGGAATGTTTTAAAGTGATTGTGTTATTTTGCAATGTACAAGACCTAGTTTGAAAAAAAATCAACTTGTTCTGATAATACGTTTAAAAATGGCTGCCATTTAAACATTTTTAAATGAGAATAAATCAAAAACAGTAAATTTTTGATAAAAAAGAGTAAATTTGGTTAGCCCTTTTGATTTCCTATCGAATGTTGTAAGTGTCAACATAAAACAGCATCAAAATTATTTATTTATTTTGCAAACTAATCATCATCAGCTTTGTTGCTTTCAATGTTGAACTCATAAAACTAATGCACTCTTGATGTTTTTTATAAAAATGTATGGTTAAACATTTGTTTTCTTTTTAATGTTCATTGTTTTGGTGTCTAAGCCACTGTCTAATAATATATAGTAATAAAATAAAATATTACTTTTTTTATTTATACTCCTTCGTGTGGCTTCTTCTTCGTCTTATTAGTTAGACGCGTTTCGAGGTCGAAACCCCATCTTCAGTATTTCACTCCGTAGAGTTCGTCAAACATTAACCTTTTCGCTGCGTAAATCGACTACAGTCGATTTGAGATTTTTACCGTTCACTGCGTAAATCGACTTCAGTCCACAACGTTATAAAAACTTTTCCTTTGGCTGCGTAAGTCGATTATAGTCCCAACTGAACAGAAATGATGTTATTTAGCCTCAAGTAGGTGCTGCTCCCTGTTTCTAAGCCAGTGAAACTTTGTAGTATCACGTGTTTTTGTTGACATTTGACGTTCCAACCGGGTGTTTAGTGAAGGTTATATTGTGGTTGTAATGATTTCCATTGCTTTTATGTGTGTGTTTATGATAATATTTAATTATATTTCTATTATATATTGCACATGGATATTTGTTTTACATAATTAAAGTTCTGAAGTGATTTAGTGTTGGCTTATTTTCTTATAATGTAAGTACTGTATTGGTGATTAATTCCAACCTACTTTATAATGAATTAATATTTAAAATAAAACAAATACTCTTTTTAAACATTTTAAAGTATTCACAATAACAAAATTATTATTACAATATTCCATTATAGAAACAAAATTTATTGACATTATTTCAACTTCAAGAAAGTGTAATTTCTGTGTGTTAGCTAGGCTAGAATTATATGTTACTGTATCTTTGCTACTTATTACACAATTAATTATTAATTTATGCTTATAAATGTTATCTTATACATGTTTTAATATTAAACTGTTGTAGATTTAATATTTTCATTGTTTTTTTTAGTAAATATTATTTAATATGAGTACTTAAAAATATTTAACAATTTATTAAATTTCCATGTTTTTAGGGCTTAAATAATGTTTTTCACACATAAAAAAATGTTTTTTAATTAAAATAGTAGTATATAATAATGCAAGAAATAGTAATAAAGAGATATTTAAGTAAAATAAACCTTAATTTAAAAATTTTAAATTTCACTCATAATTGCAAAATATAGGGAGCTGCTTGGATTTTAATACGCAGCGAAAAGGTTAAATAAACACTTAAATAAAACAAAAAACATTACACACACACAAGTTTTTACATTTATAAAAAGTCTGTAGGTGCACACCGTTTTGTGGTCCGCGGACTACTGGCATTTGCGGTTAGGACAAGTTTAAAGGTTAAACAATTCATATCGGCTATTCGTATCTCATTGCGGTTTCAAATAATGAGTTTGATTGAAATGATAGTTTGTCATTCGTATACCAACTTTGAATCCAACATGACACCACTCCATATCAACAAAAAAGGACCAATGTTGAACGCAATTAAAGAGTTTGAGATATACAAAGCTTTAATTTAATCACAACTCTCTCTATTTCACACGCCCCAGTATAGGGGCGTTACTGACTTAGGCCCTTCGCTCACGGGGCGAGAGAGAATCGAACTCGAAGCAATACGTGCGTCATGCGTCTCATGCGATATGTCCTCCGCTCACGGGGGGATTTTTCTTGCGTTTAATTTCAATTTCTTCAACCAAGAAGGTACAAAACTTTCTTCTTAAAAAGTTTTTAAAATGAGCAGTTTATGATGAAGAAGATTTTATGTTTCATTTGAACCGACCGACGGATGAAAAGAACAACTCATAGAATACAGATGCATAGAACGGAACTATTATTTTGGCTGTTTGTTGCGGTAAAATAATTGCGAAAGAGCGGAGCGAAATGTTTGGCATTCTATAGAATGGCCTAGACTTATAACTTTCTACTATTGTACATTTTCTTTTCATATCGAATTGGCAGAAAGAAAATAAGAAAAAAGGAAAAGAAGACACCAGATAACCCTCAAGTAAATGAATGGATTTAATAATACCTGATATTTTATATAATCGATGGCTTCAATAATTTTTGTAATTGGTTTTTTTTTTTTTCATTATGTGTAATAAAACTGTGCAACTATAATTGTATTAAAGAAAAAATGTAATAAAATGAGATACTTAGTTAACAAATTTACTTACTTGGCAATTTCATTCCATGCTTTATATCTATATATTCCTTCCTAGAATTTATTCCTGGAGGGTATGATTATATAACAAAGGGGGATTTTTCAACTTTTCCCACAAATTTAATTAAACACCTCCATGGTCAACAAGACACAACACAGTGTCCTAGAGAGGACACTGGGGCTCGCCGGTGAAGCTGGCTGACCGCTCAAGATAGTTGCTACTCGGTGTGACCTTAGCCATTGCGCTATTCTCGTTCTAGTTCGGTTCACACACTGCCAAAAAAATATAATAACATATAAAATGAAATAAAAAACCTCTACATCAGGGGTGCCCACAGCATGGTTTGATGGCGCAAGTTGCGCCATCAGAATTTTTGGGGGGGAATCAATTTTTGGGGTGTTTTTCACAGTTGGGGGGGGGGGGGGAATTTTCATATGTTCCTGATTAAAATCAATATAAAATATGAAGATTTGACGATTCCCCCCAAGAAATTAGGAGATAATCTGTTGTTTCTATGTGTTAAAAATCTCCAATTATTCGTGTGAAAGTGCCGTATTATTGACAGCCAGGCAATTCGACCAGCCCTTATTCGAGTAGATAAGGGATGCTACTCAGAAAAACGTGTTTTGGACAGGTTCAGCGCATTTCATTAGATGACGTCACGGCTCGAATTAAAAATGCAGCCTATCGTCCAAACTGCGTTTGTGCATAAATCGTCAACATGTCTTTACAAAGTGTATATATTTGGTTTCAGTATGAAACGTGCTTTCCAACAGTATGAGTTTAACG
The DNA here is from genome assembly GCA_018207615.1 of Philaenus spumarius. NCBI lineage: Eukaryota > Metazoa > Arthropoda > Insecta > Hemiptera > Aphrophoridae > Philaenus > Philaenus spumarius. Next base: position 35,940 of record JAGFPH010003481.1, read on the forward strand.
ATACAAATATGAAATTTACTATACCGAATTACCTTCATTTTATGCTCTTTAGACTGGTGATTTCGGAAATGACGTGAAATAAATAGGAAAAAAACTTTCACACTACACATAAATATAGTGTAGAAAAAGTTATTATTAGAAATAATTTGCATATTATTAGAAATATTCGTCTAAATTGAAATATGGTTAAAGGTTGACTATTTTCTAACTTCAATATCAAATTTACATCGTTATAAACTACGTTTAGTTAGCTTTAAAACGATAACAAATTTATAATTTTTAAATGAGCGGAAGTGAGTGAACAAGTTTGTCTTGTCGTCTAATCAAAGAAAAAAACTTCTGTTCAAATCATAAAAAAATCCATTGAAAGTATTACTATTCACTTTTTTTAAACTAATTTTTAATACAAACAGTTTGTTTCTTTTTGGATGGAAATCACTTTCTTCATTTGTATGGTTGTCCATTTTACATACATTGCAGTTGTATTTTCGGAAGATTATCTGATTATGTATCTGTTCGGTGTATTATTATTTATTTATTTTACATATTGTGTAGTTTTGTCCTACATTGTTTTGAACATTGTTGGTCTTATATTAATTTTTTTACCCTTGAGTAAAAAAAGTGTTTTTTACAAAATGTCTGTCTGTATGTATGCAAAGCTAGAGCGAAAACTATTCGATCGATTTCAAACAAATTTCCACCAGACATGTCAAGTAGGCCTGTATAGATGCTCGAAAAACGGGTTTGAAAAATTTTGAAAAACAACCACCTTTTTGGCCAAAAAAACACCAAAAAATGAGTTAGGGTTTATTTGCAGCCCTTAATGTAAACTACCACATGCAGAAAACCGTATCTTTCTAAAAATTCTTGTTTAGCTAATAATAATAATAATAACTGATTTTTAGAGGTTTTTTGGCCAAAAAGGGGGTTGTTTTTCAAAATTTTTCAAAACATTTTTTCGTGCATCTATGCAGGCCTAATTGACGTGTTTGGTGCAAATTTGTTCGAAATCGATCGAATAGTTTTATCTCTAGCTAATAATAATAATAATAATAATATTTATTAGTTAATCTCCTAGTTTAAAATCACCTCTCCTACCCTCCTACAAAAATGAAGTCACTGTGAATCTGTTTAATAATTTAAATATGTTTGTGAGAAATTATGTGCCAGTTTCTGGTACCGTTTATTTGAAATGTGTTTGTTTTATAACCTTTCTGTTGTATATTGAACCCTAATGTGTGTACAATTTCTGGAAGTTTCTCTGTCATGGTTTTAATGGTTTCAAATTGTCTAGTTCCTTTGCTATTGTGGTTTTCCGTGATTCTTAAGTATTTTTTGGTGATTTAGGTTTTTTTTTTTGAAAAAGTTGTTCAATTTTCCTTAGATTCTTTGGTCTAGTGTTTTATTCTCCATTGTTATTATATTATGTTCGCAAATTTCAGGTCTTAAACCCTGTATTACATGTGCTATTATTTGGTTGTCTTCGACGTTACGGTATGTAATTAATAGTTTGTGATTTGGCTGTCCATCCGTAAGCTCTTGAAGCCACTTCTTATCTGGATATAAAAGTATGTGTATCTTCAGATGGTAAGCCGTGATATTGGGAGGGTTGAACTAAGGGTATTTTCTCTTTCCTCTCCATTTCAGTGTGTTTTCGTTTTTTTATTTTATTTGGGTGTTGTCTTGCTTCTTCGTAGATGTGTTCGTTTTTTCTTTGATTGGACCATTTGAAATTTTGAAAGATCACATTTGAACATTTTTGTGACATCTCATGATTTCGTTCAATGAAATTTGACCTGGTACGTCCGTTTTGACTTCCATTTGCTATCGGGTTAATGTTGTGATTGAAGCGACTGGTGCGATCATAGCTCTGCGATTATCGCTGGAAGATAATCGCGGAATGATGATCGCCGTCAGACTGTTGTTATTGCAGCGATTATTCTACCAGTTGCCCGTTCATAACAAGACAACAAGACCATTTTGAACAATGCAAAGCAGGCGCCCGCGATTATCGCACCAGTCGCTCAATCACAACGTACCTTTACGTACAACGTACATCTAACGCGTCTGGCCTGTTAGTTTTATTCCATTAAGTTCTTTAAAAATCTATTTGTTATTATTAATTATTATTATTATTAGTTATTTTTTGTTATTTATTTAAAAATCTTAATTTAGGGCATTTGTGTTTACCCCAATACTTACACCTTGTAACTACTTTTCAATCAATGTCTAATTTTATCAAAATAATATTAAAACAATTTTATTCTAACTTAATTTTGTGTTGCATGAAATATCATTTATTTGTATTATGTTTTTGTATTCTTCCAAATCGGTTATGTACCTACTACTGGTCTTCAAAATGTATTGTAGTTTTTTATTGTTATTTTCTTACAACATTTTATTAATTATTATCAATGAATGTAAATTTATTTTTTTATTTTTCAACTATATATTACTTTTTTTATTAAATTCGAATAGCTAGTTTAATACTTTAACATTTTACATTACATATGATTACCACCGAAAACAAGGATTCTTTTTCACCAAGCATTAGAGATTAAAGAACTTATTTAATATTATGATGTCTTCTGCTACTTTCAAAAGTAGTAATGTGTTGTTTTTGTTAATAAATCTTACTGAATTTGTGTATTTGTATTATTTTATAAATTACGTAGAACCTCCTTTTTTCTATAAACATATTTTTATGAAAAACTTTTATAAGTTATTGGATTTAACTGTAAACTTCAAGTTATCTAATGGGTTGTTTTCAGAGAATAAAATAACACTTTTAAGAAAGAAAAAAAAAACAACTATGCGTAGTTGTTTTTTTTTTTTGCTAAAATGGCATAAAATGTCTACTTTATTTGGGAGAGGGAACCCACAGGCAGGTTTTGGGGGGGATTTGCGCCATAGGCTTTGGGGGGGATGGGCACTCCTGCTCTACATAACATATACAGTAAACTAACAAAATCATTCTGTGCAATAATAGTAATAAAAACTGTGCGACGAGCCAGGTATGGCATTTAAACTCATTTAAAACGCTTTAAATAATCGACGATTGCTAAGCAAGTACTAACCGTAGGTGAAAATGGCTTTCAGATATGAAACAATAAACTCTTTTGCAACATATCTCAGAAGGTAATTTTTTCTCTGACCAAATAAAAAAATGTTCCCTCGCATGTCAAAAATTTAAAGTTAGTTCGTTTTTTAATTAAATTTATGTTTCAGAAAAACATTTTCCTCATTTGACAGTGTTAAGTTTTGTACATTTAAAGCACACTGTTGCCTTCAGCAAGGTTTGGTCCTTCTAACTGTGAAATTTCATAATGTTTTAACGATGTTTAGAGGTCTAAATGACGTGATATGTTAAGCGGTGTCGATTACTCACGCGAGTTAAGAGCAGCGGTCTTGCCGAGTTTTA
>JAGFPH010003481.1:47991-83766 GCA_018207615.1 Philaenus spumarius
TTAATTCATTTCGTCATTTTTTACACTTACCAAAATGAAGTAAGGTAACAAAATGTATTTCTGTGCAACTATGAACCTTCTTTAACTTTACAACCCATGTTTTGTCAACTGTTAGATATACGTAAGAATTGTGTCTTCTGTCGTAAGCCAGGGAACAAACTTGACTACAACAAAGCTATTTTTAGGTTTTTGTTAGGATTTCTTGACATGAACAAAATGAAATGTGTATTCTTCACCCATTTCTCCAATTACCTTTCGACGATTTGACTGGACAAGTTAATTCACTCCTCAGCAGTCATCTCAAACTGATTACCAATCTCTTAAACAATTCATGACATCATGACGGACGGACTCGAAACTTCATGCCTGCAAGCTGTTTGCGAGTTTCTGTGAATGATTTCCCAACATCACAAAGAACATGCTTTTCAATCGAGCTCATCACAAATCACAAAAATGCTTTTACATAAACAACAAGCTCCACAATCAGTTGGTGTAGCAACAATCAACTGGTTACTCGTAGGTTATGTTCAAAACAGCGCCGCCAACTCACGAATTCAAAAAGACCTTTTTCATCCTTCGATGTCTTTAGAAGGAAACCTTAACAATCTAGAAACCATTCTCTTAATTTTCTAGGCTATTAGACTTAATCAAATATTAAACATTACTATGGTACATATTGGATATTTATTTACATGTATAAATAATACATAATTCTAATTCTAAAACTAACTAATTCATTGGTTTTTCCTTGAAACTCAGTCTTCAAGCTTACGATGGAGCTAATATAAAAAAAAAAAAACAACATTTAGTTTCATACAAAACTAAAAGATAACATTTCAATACTTATTTTCACTAGTTTCGCAAAAATAAAAATGGAAACTGGATTACATCGATCAGTCCTACCACATTTGCAGTTGAACAAACGTATCAAAAACATACAGTCACAAAGTTTAAAAAACAGTTTTGTAAAAAATATGTGTTTCTCTAAAAAACCTACACACTGTCAAAAATTATGTTAACTATAAAATAGCAGACACGATACTGTGTATAAAAAATAATTAAAATACTCTATTTTTATACAATAATTAACACAATGTACAAAACAGAAGAAAGAAGTTTACAATGTACAACAGTCACCAGCACTATCTGGTGATGCTTTTATTAACTGGAATTTTTTTATTGATAAACTGCGACAGTTGGCTTTTGTGTAACATCCCTTCTCGTGGTTCTTCTCCAAGCAGTCCTACTCCCTCTTCCCACCACCACAGCTTGCGTCTTTCCATGCAGTCCCTGAAACATTTAAAAAAGTTTTCATTTTTATGTACCGTACTGATCCAGTCGACATAGTACACAACTGTTCATGCTTGACAAAGAACGACTTTACCATTATTTTTGTAGTGAATGCCATCAAAGCACTTTCCCAGAGTTATAAATAAATGATTATACTTCAACCATATTATGAAGTTTGTTTTGTTTTATTATTATGGCCGGTTCACTCAAGGCTTATACTCATGTTTGTTATTTTATTAGCGTTTTGTTTAACAAGGTTGGTTAGTAAATACGAAAGCATGGGTTACGTGTTGTTTCTAACTTGTGAGGTGTGAAAAATATGGAATTGTTGTATGTATCTGTGCTATCTTCAGGGATTTTATAATAAACTAGCTGACCCGTACGGCGTTGCCCGTGGTTGTTGGTATTTTCAGTATTTTTGACGTAATTGTATTCTTTTTAAGTGTTCGTTGAATACCTGTGCGTATCCTACTGTGGTCATGAAAAAATGTCTACGCTATTTAGGAAAGCACTGAATATTGTATTCCTGTAAACTACTATCTAACATGAGAAGCTTTAAATACTGTATATCGTTTTAATTTATAGTTTTTACTAAGTTTGACTTTCACTTAATTTTATTGACAATGTTGCGAGCACCTACGGCCTTAGAGGAAGCTACGTACCAAATTTCATTCCAATTCGTTCTTATATGGATTTTTAGTAACTTTGACCCCCCCTCCCCAAACCACCCTAAAATTTTGAATTTCTTTTAACCCTTTCTTAGCGAGGGTTTAAATTAGCTGGGGGTCGTAGAAAAGAATGATATTTGAATCACTTTGTAACATCCGCGTTAATTTAGGATGTAACAAACTGGTTCAAATAGAGTTTGTAATTTTAAATGTATAGGCCTAATTAGTGTAAGATATTGTTTAGTATTTAAATATACAATTAATTATATATCAAAATAAAGCTACGAATGTGATATTTTAATGGCATTTAGTTTAATTCAGATTGTTTGTTTAGTTTTCAATATAATATGTTTAAACTCGTGTATGTTTATGGTTATGCATGGTGTCAAATACTTTGTTTGTTATTATTATTATTGATAGCGAAAATATGTTTTGAAAAATATAAAAAAATGCATAGTTATGATATATTTTATATAAACAATATTTTAAACAGCATATCTCTACATAGGCCTATATAGATAGCGAGCACCTACGGCCTTAGAGGAAGGAAGCTACGTACCAAATTTCATTTCAATTCGTTCTTATAGGGATTTTTAGTAACTTTGACCCCCCTCCCCAAACCACCCTAAAATTTTGAATTTCTTTTAACCCTTTCTTAACGAGAGTTTAAATTAGCTGGGGTCCAATAAAATATGTTTAAACTCGTGTATGTTTATGGTTATGCATGGTGTCAAATAATTTGTTTGTTATTATTATTATTGATAGCGAAAATATGTTTTGAAAAGTATTAAAAACTTCATAGTTATGATATATTTTATATAAACAATATTTTAAGCAGCATATCTCTAAGTAGGAATATATAGATATTTAATAACCAATGTTTGAGTTCAATTATAATTCTGTAAGCATTTTTATTTGTGTTTGTTTATAGTTTTTCAATCTAACCTTAAAAAACTGTTGGTTTTGAAGAGTATTAAAGTGATTATAAATTTGCTAAGTAATGTTGCTATGGTAATACATGTAAACAAACATAAGCTTTTTATACGAACAGCTGTTTTTGTGAGCTATGGTTTTGAGTTCATACAATAAATGCTGTTCAGTTTCTTCCAAATTTGAAACTTTTTCGGGAAACTTTTGAAACTTTTCTTTACGTATAAACCTTCTATGAACTACTACAAACATTTTAAGACCAAAAATAGCCAAATCGGTCCAGCCGTTCTCGAGTTTTAGCGAGACTAACGAACAGCAATTCATTTTTATATATATAGACTAGGGGCTCTGCAATAATGACTGCATGAAGATGTTCAATTTTTAGTGTTTACAGTAAAGATAACTGAAATTACACCACAATTCCTGTAATCAGCAATACATCCCAATAACAATTTTTTTTCTGTATAATGAATTTCATTAAATAGAAGTTTGCCTGTATAAAATATAATATTATCATGTTTACTATATTAAATGTTAAACAATATTTTCAAATTCAGCTCGGTGACAGGAATAATCGACTTAGCACGACTGTTGGTGAATATCAGTAATCTAATTTTGTATGTAATGATGCATTGATATGTTTGTTTCATAGCCACCTAATTACAGAACAATTGAAGCAGTGATTTATTGAATACTAGCAGGGGTATGCACGCCTTCGCTCGTAGATATGAATAAAAGAATGAAAGAAATATCGGGTAAACATTGAAAGTAAATCAATTCATGTTTCCAATTTATGCTTACATACATGATCAGCTGTGCGCCAGTAAGTGCAAAACCACGATTACCTCCCAGTTTGTTTTCAGTGCATTTCACGTTTATAAATACATTTTATCTAACAAATTTTCTATGAACACTCCTTAGACGCAAATAATCGAAATGCAAATGTTTTCCCTCCATTATATGAAGGGCTGAGAAGCCAAGGGGTATAAGTGTAGTGAAGTTAGTTTTGAGAAAACTCAGTTAAAAGTTAAACTGTTATAATCAAATCCAGGTAAAACCATGATCACTAAAACTAGTGTATTGTTAATTGCTAGGTTCTAGACTGGCATGAAAACAAAGATTAATTTGATTTTCATCCTCTTATCCTTTGTTATCAGTCAATATTTGATAAAAGTTGTCACTTGTACCCCTGGGCTGTTAACACGTTCATTGCTAAGGACGCACATGTGAGCTTGACACTGAACACTATGAGAAGCGACCAACGCACAGTGCATTGCACGCCACCCTCCGTATTGGGAGTATTTTCAATACACAATGCATTGCGTGCTTCGCACACCAACCCCCATATTGGGAGAATTTTGAATACACAGATCATTGCGTGCTTCGCACACCAACCCTCATAGTGGGAGTATTTTTAATACACAATGCATTGCGTGATTCCCACACCAACCCTCGTAATGGGAGTATTTTTAATACACAGTGCACATATTGGAGTATTTTCAATACACAATGCATTGCGTGCTTAGCACGCCAACCTTCGTATTGGGAGAATTTTCAATACACAGAGCATTGCGTGCTTCGCACACCAACCCTCGTAATGGGAGTATTTTTAATACTCAATGCATTGCGTGCTTCGCACACCAACCCTCGTGATGGGAGTATTTTTAATCACAGTGCACATATTGGAGTATTTTCAATACACAGAGCATTGCGTGCTTCGCACGCCAACCCTTGTATTGGGAGAAGAATTTTCAATACACAGAGCATTGCGTGCTTCGCAAGCCAATTTTAATCTACGTGCTATGATTAAAATTAAAAATTAAAAAATAAAGATTCAAAATTAAAAAATAAAGTAATTTCTACTCATTTAGGCTATAAATATAAAAAATAAAAGGTCAGCTCTTAGCATAGGAAATAGAAAATTTGCGGAGCAGTGAACGTGTTAAACAGGAGTTAGAATTTATGTAATAAAACATAGGTTAGAAGTAAATTACCTATGTAAAGTAAAGCAACTTGCATCACACGTATCCCTTGGCTTCTATAAGTTAAACAGCTCTTCTAAGAAGTAGTTTCCTTTCGCCACTAGATCTCAATACATGATAGACTTTCAGTTATATTCCTTGACCACAAAAATTTAAAAGTGTTGAAGAGCCAGTTTCAGCACTCAACTCCATTATTCAAAAAATGTCACTTGTACCCCTTGGATTCTCAGCAATTCATATATAAGTTAAAGAGTAGTATGTGCCTTGTTTTAGGAAGAGCTTCATAGCCTGTTTACGGATTTTAGAACATTGTGGAACAAGAAGTTTAGATTGGCCAGATTGTCTGGAATATTCTACAACATGCCGGAAGCTACTAGAAGATTTAGGCCGATCTAGGCCACTTCGGCACTCGATTTCCAGCTGCTTCACCAACTTTCTATAAGAAGTCCATTGGTACGATGCGCTCTTTTGTCACCCAACCTTTGCAGGTGCAAACCAAAACCTCCTTTGTGGATGGGAGATGGAGGGCTACCATACCACATAACCCAAATGGGGCTGCAGTGTTATAGCGACATAGATGGACAAACTATGCTTTCATTTATTAAATATACCGTATACATACAGTAGGTCTCGTTTCTCCGACCTTCGCTCATCAGACATTCCGTGTTATCCGGCGTCTTCAAAGAAAAAGAAAAATACAGAGAAAAGACAACAAATTTAAAAATCAATGATATTATGAACCGCAATGGTCTATTTTGTGTTGTCGCTGATTGTACCGCATACAGTAGTTTAAGCGACAGATTGTACAATACTATAGCTGCCCGCATCTTCTAGCTCTAGCGATTGTCTTACATGTCATTAAACTGTCCTCATTTGACAAACTTTAGTGTTGTGCTATCGGTATACTACCGATATTCTGTTTTGGTTACCAATGTGAATTTAGTTATAATTTTTTATCATTATCGTTGTTCATCTATATTGTTATCAATTTAATATTGAACACTAGGCCTACTGTTATTGTTTTAATACTGTACATTGAACACTACTACATACTGTTACGTATTGTATTAATATGAACACTACTGTAATTTGTGTATGATCACTCCATTATGGCAACGAAAAGAAAGTCGTATGAATGCATCTATCCTGTTATCTGACATTTTTGCTTATCCGACATCACGGCAGCCTGTTTATGTCGGATAAGCGAGACTCTACTGTGTATATATATTGATTTCAGTCGTACATTAAGCTAAATTCCAAAAATGTACCGATATGAAAATGGTTTTATGATAATCCTGATTTGTATTCGTTCAAAATTATCTTTTATAATAAACAAAAACCAAGCATGTTGTGTTTACTATTACTTTTCCAAAATTTAACCATAAATTGTCCTAACAGGTAAACCATTACTGCAATTATCAAACTAAAATTTCTTAACTCACATGACGGTAGCGCAGGCATCAGCTGGTCGGTCTTTATCGTACTTGGAATCGGCCGAGTCTGGCCTTGCGTAGTAGTGATAGCCTGTACTGCGACTCAGATGTCTCGTGTACGGATCTAGACAAGTTAAAAAAAAATTACAACCTTTTAACTGGAAAAGCAACATTTTTTGTAAAAAGGAAGTCTAAATTAGCAAATAGGTGCTTTTGTCAGGTATTCAATTCTAGGTACAGTATTTTTATCATACCACCGAGTTTTGAACTACTGGTTGGTATATCCAATGATATTCAGTGGTTGGAAAAAAAGTTTGTGTTTGCTATGTAAACAAATTAAACAGACAACAACCACAGATGTACAAACTCAGCTGTTGTCATGGTTGACTTGGAGATTACAAGTATTATTGTCATTGTGTGTGGGGTTATCTCATCTCACGACTTTCTTCAGCTTTTTTTCAATCTATTGATAGTTTTATGTTATTATTTGTCCGTTTTACGTTATTACAAGTGTAAAGTAGGTTTCGGATTAATATCGCTCTGAAATTGCGGAAGAGAACCTAAGAAGTAGCGACATAAGACAGATTACTTCAAGGTTATTCGTACATTGACTATTTAGCATTTGGAGATAATTTGGAACATTTATTTGGGGATGATACTGATCTTGATTTAAACTTAGATCAACCTAGTACATCAGGTAAACATGTGTTAAATGTTGATAAAACGTGTTGCTTGTCGTTGGGTTCCTTATTTGTTATCGATCTATTGGAGTTCAGTCTGTAGTCTGATAAGAACTAAAGAACAGGGTAAGGAAACATCTAGATAAGTCTTGGATGTTTCAAAAGAAAAGAAGCAACAAATCTTCCACTACTATTGGTAAACAGGCATAGTTTTGATTGCATAGCTTCCAAGTTATATAGTGAAGTTACTAAAACACAATGTTCATCGTTAAAAACTGGCTTCCCTCATTAGACGATGCTGAATTTTTTTTACATATGTCGTTTAGCATTGCGTTATTGATGTGTTTAAATAATATTAGTATGTAAATAAAATTTAAACTTAAACAGGACTTATCAGAAAAATACAGTATATAAATAATAAACTAAACGCAGTTTTTCACAAAACAATTTTTAGAATTACAAGGGTACATGATTTGATGTTATAGATTGTGCCAACAATTTAAAGTTTAAGTTCAAAGTTTAGTATTTGTTGACAGCCATCAATAGTGAACGCTCTCAGTGAATTTTTAAACAAGGAAAAAATTGGTAATCACAGTGTGATACAATACTTTTATTTGGAAAATCTCGACCAATATTAAAACCAAGCTAGATTCTACTCTGGGAGAGCCAACTCTTTCGTTTACAACAATAAAATATTGAATTTAAAGTAAAAACAGTTGGTACTTGGTGAAACTCCATAATAGGGATAGAAATATAACCAATTGGTAAAATTTCACAATTATAATTTATTAATGAGCAACATATGTTTCACCGTTAGGCATCATCAAATAAAGGGAAGACATGTGCTGGCAAACTTATGTGGAATAATTTGTATTTATTATCTTCAAAAAGGAAAAACAATCAACAGGGAGTATTATGTGAACTTATTGTAGTGTTTGAGTGATGAAATAAATCAAAATGACCGCATTTGGCAAAAAAAGAAATGTTGTTTTATCAAGACAATGTATCAGTTCACACATTCGTTATCACGGTGGCCAAAATAAATGAATTAAAGTTCAAACTGCTTTCTCATGCACCCTATTCGCCAGATTTAGCCCCCTTATATTATCTTTCTCTTTCCGAACTTAAAAGTTGGTGGTGAAAGATTTACCAACAATGAAGAGGTGAAGTCTGCAGTTGATGGCTATTTTAAGAAGCTCAAATGTTCTCACTATAAACAGGGTATTGAAGCTATTGTACATTCTGGGAAAAGTATATTGAGTTAAAAGGCGACTGTGTTGAGAATTAAAGATATTTTTCACAAATATTTTGTGTTTTCCTTGTTTGGTCGGGTACTTCTGGGACTTCCCTCATACTACAATTTCAGTTCCATTTATTTTGGCGAATCTATATATATATATATATATATATATATATATATATATATAAGCCAAACCCACTGACTCACTGATCACGATTTCTCAAAAACTACTGAGCAGACTGGAATGAAATTTGGTATGTAGCTTCCTCTAGGGCCATAGGTGCTCACTAAGAAAGGTTTTAAAAAAATTCAAAATTTTAGGGGGATTTGGAGGGTCAAAGTTGAAACAACGTTCTGCTTTTAGCCACATAGTTCTTCTTTAACGCCACCAGGTGGCAGCACCTCACAGTGCCTGCAAATTCCCAAACTGTAAAACCAGCATTATATGACAAAACATAATCAGCTGTTTGGCGAACAGCTGATCTCAATCATATTCCTTCATAGAATGTTCTGGAAAACTGCCTCGTGGCACCAATTTCTTGCTAAAGTAAAGACTTCCGTTCTGTGCAGTAAACCTTCAACATCTCAAACATTCATGTCGTGCCATTTCTGTTTAAGTTTTTTTTTAAAGTTCACCTACAAACTAAACACCTACTAGCCATGCTTTGACTTCTCAATTACCAGTTTATGAACTGGTCCAAGTGTAACCTGAGGGTTTAAGAAAAGTTTGGGAACATTCCTTTCACCATGTAACTACTTCAGTCTTTTCAACATTTCAAACTATAAGTGCTAAGTGACTATGCTTAAAATAAACCGATAATTGTCATATTTATCTAATTTAAAGGTAAAAAACAGTGGTGTACAATACTATTTAAACAGGCTTAATAAACTCAAAACTCATCTGTGTGAATTCTTAAATAGTGACCCTTGGTGTTTAAAACTATGTTTCCTGTAACTAGCTAGTAGTAGTTTCTTTAATTTTAAATATTTAAATTTATAATAGGGAGGAGCAGCTATAGCATTTTTGACTTTTAATCCCAAAGGGATTCTTTTCAAAGTTTATAATTTTTTTTAATTATATGAGAGACGTCTCAAAAACCTTAAACTTCTTTTTTGTATTATTTTAATTTTGTTTACTATTTAAGTTGGCTAACACTCTTTAAACCTAAAAGTATACATGTATAATATGTATATCTATGTAAATTATTTTAAGAAATTCTATTGTGCACTCAACAGGACTTGTGTCTTGCATTTTTTTTTAAATTTATGATTGTTTGTAATTCGTATAATATAACTTAATTTCAATAAAGGGTGGATTTTCTTTTGTTTTAAATTCATAAAAGGGAGAGTTAATCTAATAAAGCTTTGTATCTTTTATATTTACTAAGGGCGTATAATTTTGTTATTTAAGGGCACATAATTTTCTGATTAATAAACAGATTGTTTATTATTCCATTAACGTAATTTTCTTGTGCTTTACCTGTAATGAATAATTCAGATTCCAGGTTGTACTACAAAAGGTAAGCAGTTTTTTTTTTATGCAGATTTAGTCACATAACGTTGACTTTAATATATGTGCCATCTTATCTTTTCCCAGTACGCTTTCCAACGTTTTTCTAAAATTAATATCCGATGGCACAAAGTTACTAAATCACGATTTCTCTAAAACTACTGAACGGATTGGAATTAAATTTGGTATGTAGCTTCCTCTAGGGCCGTAGGTGCTGATAAGAAAGGGTTTCAAAAAAATTTGAAATCTTAGGGGGGATTTGGGGGGGGGGGTCAATGTTACTAAATCACGATTTCTACAAAACCACTGAACGGATTGGAATGAAATTTTGTATGTAGCTTCCTCTAGGGCCGTAAGTGCTGATAAGAAAGGTTTTAAAAAATTTGAAATTTTAGGGGAGGTTTGAGGGGATCAAAGTTACTAAAAATCCCCATAAGAAATACATAGAGTAATATATTTATTGATACAATATATATTTTTTTAATTTACATTTAACTTTGATTTGTCTATCCGTGCAAAGCCGGATGGGGCCAGCTAGTACCATATAAAGACATCATTATTGAAAGCAGATTGTATATTTGATAACCCAGCATGTTTGGTAATCAAGAGTTACTGTTGATTCCTCAAACTGATAAGCCTCATGACAGTTTTCAAAAAGGTAACCATGAGTAAGAATCCATCGTAATGATAAAAGACTAAAAGATAGTTCAGTGATGAGTACGTGTTTTAACATTACCTTTGGTTGCTCTAAAGAACATGATGCCTTTTATTTGGAAAGAACACGACTCATTTCCAATAGTAAGTTCTTGGCACCCGCTCTTCATATGCCTCACAGACAGTCTAAACAAAATAACTCATAAATTGAACAAGTCATGTTTACTTTTTTATACAAAATGTAACATATGCGAGTTTTTAAGAATACATTTCAATAATAATCAATAACAACAATGTATTTTTAATCTTAAAGGACACTGTAGTCGATGAAGCACAAAATAATTAAACGGTCTTCACCCAAAGTTAAAAAATTGAAGATCCTCAGGTATTGTAGTCAAACTATATACAGTATTCTTAGGGATAAGTGGTTGTGATATTCAAGAGGAGTTGAACGGCTCTATGTCGTCAATGTTTAAAATACCCATTTTTAAAACCTGTTTTTAACCTCCGACGCAAACAGAAGGTCAAAATATTTCCTATACTACGATGGGGTGAATTAAATTATTTATCAGAATAATTTAATAATACTAGAGGTATGCTTTAATTAGTCGAAATATTAGGAAATTTAATAGCACAAATTCGATTTTATCTTTATTACGACGCTATTCCCCTACACTTACTTCACCGACACCGTACTCAGTTGCAAGTTTCATCAAGGTTTGTCTAGTCTTTTCAAGGTTTCTAATTTAATTTTAACTGGCACAAACTTTATTTTAGCTTTTCCACCCATCGTTACAAAAACAATAAAAATTAAAACACTTTTAAGAGGAACAGTAAAGATTGCACTCACTAATCGACAATGTTACACAACACCGATATGCGTAGCGCGCGTACTTCCGTGGGAACTGACGGTTTACTATTGAAATTGAACTATTTTTAGAATAACAAGAGGGGGAGACAGTCAAGTATGGGGTGTACGACAGGGCTGACACGAGATATAAGCGGCGTAGGCGAGACCCAATGTTGACTCATTACCTACCTGCTAGTGGTGGTGGGTCGCCAAGCCAGCCTCTTCGATCTCTTATCACTTTCAAAAGACTAGTTGGCATTTTAAACCTACAATGAGGCGACGGTAACAAAGCAATTTTGAAGGTGCGCTACAATTGATGTTTTAAAAGCTTTAAAGTAGTCGGGAAAGCTGTTTTTTAATTTTGAAAACACAGCTCAAAATACCCGGACCCTCGAATTATTGAGGTTCTACTGTAGTTCCTAAAAATAAAAACACAGAACACAATTCTCACAAAAATACGTTTAATTGTCAAACGCGTTTCAACAACAAATTAACGTTTTTCATTTTCCTGACTTTCCCTGAAATCCTGTTTTATAATTCTTTAATAGTTTAAGACTCTGCCATCGTGGAGAATTAATTAACAACCAATAGTGAGGCATATGCAAATATGCAATCACAAATGAATATACATTTTGAAAATGAATCTATGGAGTTCATATACCGATATAATATTACATGCCTTCCGGTCGACGAAGGCCTGCTAGATGCTTACTTCGTCTACCGGAAGGCATTTAATATTATATCTATTTTTGAAGAAGCGAAGTGTTAATAGACTTCGCGAAACATAAGACCATTTGTGCAATTTTTATGTTCTTCTTGTGTTCAGTGTTTTCTGTGACTTTGATGACCGTGCTGACTTGGTAACCTTTTTCTTGTGTTTGTGTTGTTTGTGCTGTGTTGTGGTGCTAACAATTTGACAACAGGAAGAGCAAGGGATTGCACCGTAGTCAAAAAATAAGGTGAGTGTAGCCCTATTAAACAGTTTTTATAAAATAATTATCACCCCGACTAAAAAGTTGAATGTCCTTTAGAACAAAAACAGAACATCTTGCAAGGGGATATTTGAGTTGTGTATTTTAACCATACTCTCACTATATACATTACGGTGTTTAATATTTGTTAGGCAAAACTATGATATGCTTAGGCCGGGTTTATAGAAAGCAAACGGTGACGGCAACGCAACTGAAACTTGAGTTGTTTCAGTATAACACGTACAGTTTAATGCGCTTGTTTACACTAGAGCGATACAAACAACGATTCAGTGACTCAACAAGGGAGTCAACTCCGAAGAGTATTTCATAACTATCCTTGCTCATTCAGTAATAATTTAAGAACTTGTCAGGATACAATTAAAATTCTTGTAAAGCATGCCACTGGCTTCTGTGTAAATTACATAAATTATATGGATGCACACTGAACAGTTTTGGTAACCTTTTTCGCTTTCTTTTGTAAAAAATAAACTAACACTACCTCCTCCTCGGATGATATCTTTACAAGTGACCTAAATATCTCAATTTTCAGTATCAATTCTTCCAGTTTAAACACTCTGCAAATCTAGAAGGAACTCCAGTTGAGTGATCCCAGTTGAAGTTGCAGTTGCTTTCGGTACAAACCCTGCCTTACGGAATGCCAGCATATTCATCATTATAACACGAGGCAAAAGAGTAATTTTCAGCTCTCCTTCATAGACCAACTATATTTGAATCGACACTGTTATTATGGAAAGAAACTTTACAATCAGCTGCTTTACAAAATAATAATACTTAAAAAAAGAGTAACTTTATTAAATAATGTTAAGGATTATTTTGTAATGCAGATGTTTATGTTGTGTGTTAGTATTAGGTTTTTTAAACTTGATAATATCACCTGTTTTCCAGCTCTTGCTGGCTTTGTAAATTGGATTTGTGACAATAAAGGAATTTGAGAGTCTGAGAACTCATCGTGTATCCGGAACATTTTTTTAACTACACGTAGTACAACAAACCCATCTTACATGTAAAAGAGGGAGATAGATTAATTAGATAAACACATTTATTAATAAATTATTAGAGGAGTAAAGAGTTAAAATAAGATAGAGTAAAAGAACAGGTCGTACGGTAACCACGTTGTCAATTAGGAAGTCTCGGAAATTGTGTTGAGATTTCCTAGTTGAGAGAACTAAATGAACTACAGCACTTTGTGAATGAAGTTTACCCTTCAAATATTTTCTTGATGCTTTCGAGATCGTAAACCTGCTTGACTCGTACTGGGCAGATGTCAGTTCTGCTGGATTTCTCCAGTGCTTTGGCAAATAGGTTGCACAGTTGAAGTCTAAACAAAGACAGAAAAATATAAATACCTTAATTAAACACGAAACACAGAACAAATCTTAACAATTAACAATAAAATAGAAGTAATAAACTTAAACTAAAATTGATTAATTTAATGAAATGTTTTTTAATTTATAAAAACTTTTGAAGAAAATTGTGGTAATATAAATAAGTAAGGTTTTGTTTTTAAAAAATGGACAAAAAGTATACGGTAATAATTGTAACGAACAATTGTACAAAATTTTCATCCAACAAAACGACAAAAAATATTCAAAGCGAGATATGTTTTTACTTTTAGAAAATTTTAAATTATTTTCCGTACAACCCTTTGTTTGGTCAGGAGGAAGATAATTCCTATGAATAGATGCAATTTCTATGATGCAATCTTGTTTTTCTGTAGGCTCTTTGCGAGACACTCTCACATACTATCTTATTTTAATCATACTGTATTTAAAGTTTCAAGATTTGTATTCCGTTCACATTGTATCAGGTTGGTGAAAGTTAGTAGAAACATAACATATGATTCAAAACAACTCAAACTATAATATTGGTAATTATTAATATGTAAATAAGATTTACTGCAATGACTATTTAGATATTTCCACGAGCTCATACGATTGACTGATTAGGGATAAGATTCAATTGTTATTTTATTCTATTAGATTAGGCCTGTTCTTGAAGTAATCAAATAAATTGTTGAATAAATACTGGTTTACAATATACTAAAGTAGCATATACAGAGGTAAATATTTTCTTATAGGCGTTGTACTGTAGAAGCCAATCAAAACAAAGGGTGGGGGGCCCTCTTTTCCTCTCCTCTCGGGACACATTCCTACAGTGAGAATACTGTATAGCCACAGATCTTAACCCTTTCACTTCTATGCCGTTTATTTACGTTCTGCCTCCGCTATATTGTGGTATATACAAACGTTTACACTTTTCAACTTCTTGTGCTTTGCTCGTTTTAACATTTTTATAGCTGGTATTGTTTTGCACCGATAAGTGCTGCTTTCTACTAGAAAATATGAACTACTGTTCTTGAACTTCCTACGTCACTAAAAACTAGTGCAAGTGTTACACTATAGGGAGCAGAGTTATTTGTCTGCTTTAGTTTACACAATGGTGGCGTTGTACTTATTGAAAGCAATGTTACTGTTTTGAATGAGTTAATGAGAACTTTGGAAAGTGAAGATGATGATATTGATTTAATAAGTGACATTGGTGGTAAAGAACCAGTTTTTTTTAAAACTGTAATAATTGACATATTCTAGATGTCACATGAACCGATTTACTCCACCCATGGGCGCGGGGCGTGACTCATCAAATGTTTCAATGCAACAATAATGTTCAATAAATAATTAAAGAAATATATTTAGCAACCCATAAGTTTAATTTCCTTTTGTGATCAACTAATTTTTCCTGAATAGAAAATTTTGCTTGCCCTGCTGGTTGCATTAATATTTTATATTCCTTCAACTTTTTTGTCTGATGCTTTTATAGTTTTAAAATTGTTTAAAATGTCTTTTTTTGTTTATTAGTGTCTATAATTTAAAATTGTTTTATTTAACCCTTGACAAATCTCCACTATTTTTTACCTTTTAGTATAATGATAATGAGAGATGTCTTCTTCGCCTAAAGTGACCGCGTCTATGATATGGAATGCCGCTACCTTTCTTTGTGACCTGGATTCGCCAGTGACTTCCTGCACAATTTCAGCGTACACCAACGTTCCAGGACTCAAATCCAGTCTTGTGTTTTCTACTTTGGTCCAATATTTTCCTCCTATCGCCAGTCTGAATACTTTGTTCCTTCCAAGGCCTGAAATTAGTAGAAATCGATTGAAGCTTAAATGTTTTATGCTGTTTGGTTAGATGGAATATACTTACAACCAACACATAGATTTCAAAAAATGACAGTACAGATACTAAAAAATAAAATAACAGTTATAACAGAAAATAGATACACAGTGGGGCAACGCAATCATAGAACAGAAATGATTTTACACACATGTAAAGACTAGTAATGGTACTCTGTGATCATAGATCTAAAACAAAAAACACAATCGTTAGGCCTATACGACTTGTTATTACTGTTGTGTATGAACCAACGAAGATCCAGCACAAGAGAAGCTTGAGTTGAGGTTTTTCTGGAGAATAAGAAAGAACAAAGGAAGTATTTTGTTCTTCTTTCTTTACCAAAAAAAGACATAGCCTGAGACAGACAAGTTTAGGGACTCTGTTTGAAAGTAAAACTGATCCAATAAATCTACATTCATTGTTATTAAAATATATTAATTATACACTGCCAAAGTCTAGTGTGAGTTTTAAAGAATTTTTTAACAGTTCGATAAAATAAGTAAGATTTTGACAGAATAAGAATCTTCTACGACACCACAAGGTAAAAAAATAGTGCTAAGGTTGTGTGTACCTTAATTTAATTAAGATAATTATTCACATTATTTTAGAACCATTAACATATTGTATCAATTTATGTATAAGAGAAGGTGAATTTCCCCTATGTTTAAAGTTTTCAAGGGTAGTACCGATATTTAAAAAGGGTAATAGTAAAGAGCCGAAAAGTTACCGTCCTATTTCATGTATTCCGGTAATGGCAAAAATAATGGAAAAAATTCTAAAGAGGCAAGTATGTGCTCATTTTGAGGGTTTAAATTTGTTCAGTGACAGTCAGTTTGGATTCAGAAATGGGAAATCCACTACAAAAGCTGTAGATATTCTAGTAAAAAACCTACTAGAAAAACTGGAAGAAAATTGTCCTGCTCTGGTCGTACTGTGTGATTTGAGTAGAGCATTTGATTGTGTTAGGCCTGATATTTTGTTGAGAAAAATGAGATTTTATGGGTTTCATGGAAAAGAATTAGCCATTTTCAGTCATATTTGAGGGACCGGAAACAACTTGTAGATATAAATGGCAGACAATCAAAAACAATTATTACTACTCTTGGTGTTCCACAGGGTTCGGTGTTGAGCCCAATATTGTTTTTGATTTTAATTAATGATTTAAGTTTAAATGTTTCATGTTCCTCAACAATTTATGCGGACGACACGTCTTTACTTGTTAGTCACAAAGATATTTTTCAATTAGATAATGTAGCAGCTAGTGTATTAAAAGAAGCAAAAGCAAACGACTGGTTTGAGGTAAATGGACTGTTTTTAAATGAAGAAAAAACTCAAAAACTTTTAGTCACTCTACAAAACAAATATAAACGTAGTTATAAGCCTGCTTATGAAAAAATTGTAACGTTGCTTGGTATCAAAATTGATAGTATGCTCTCCTGGTCAGTGCACATAGATTATGTAAAGACAAAATTATCAAGGGTAATTTATTTACTAGTAAATCTTAAGAGTCAAGTAATGTTTGAATACGTAAAAATAGCGTGCTTTGCTTTCTTTGAAAGTATTTTGAGATATGGCCTTCTTATTTGGGGAAATGGAATAGGAATTCACACAATTTTAATTCTTCAAAAAAAGCTTTGAGAATATTAACAAACTCGGATAAATTGGAACACTGCAAGCCACTGTTTATTAAAACTGGTATTCTAACGGTTATCAACTTGTATATTTTTGATGTCGTAATGCACGTAAATAATAATTTACATATGTATCCAGCTAGAGGTTTAATTCATATTCATAATACAAGATATGGTCATATTCTTGAACAACCAAGACATAGATTAAATAAATCCAAAAATTATCATTTAGCTTTAGGAATAAAACTATTTAATAAACTGCCTGCCACTTTTCAAAACATGTCAAATGATGATTTATATCATACTTTTTATGGTTGGCTGAAAAAGCACCCATTTTATAACTTGGCAAATTATTTGGAATGTGATGTCAACATTTGGTAAGCCTGTGTTTAATATTAGTTATCTTAGTTTTAATGACTACACTGTATGTGACGAAGTCTATTGCAATGTTGTACATGTGCTGAAGGACCAATAAATGTTCTGTTCTGTTCAATCGAGTTTAACGACATGAAACAGTTTAAACAGCGGGGAAATGTGCACTGGGAAATTAATTAATTTTTATATGTTTAACTTAAGTGCACCGCCCACTGCTCGCTTTACTCACCAACCCCCCTGGTGAAGCAAATGCAAACAGATTATTGTATACTATGATATTTTATTGCAATGAAATTGATTAGGACAGAGATTTTTTGATTTTATATAGAAGAGAGAAAATTTTTAAGTTATAAAATGAACAAAATGTACTACGGTAAAGCAGTATTTCAAACTTGTCAAATAGTAAGTAATAAAGCTGGCACAATTTTTTTAGTGATAGGTGTTTGAATTATAATATAGTAAGCCATTTTCTTTGTTTGTTTTTACTATTACCTAACCTAAAAAAACTGTTGGTCATGAAGCATTTGCCTGATTCTAAATTTGCCAATTTGGTTGCTATGGTAATAAATCGAAATGCTTTCAAGAAATATATGTTGTTTAGTATAGGCCTAACCTAAAATTGTGTTAAGTTTATGATCCAAAGCTGTTTTATTTTTAATGTAATAACAGATGTTTGAATCATAATACAGTAAGGCTTTTTAGTTTATTTTGTGTTTGTTTGTTTTTATTTTATTAACCGAACCTAAAAAAACAGTTGGTTGTGAAAAATAATTAACTTATTCTAAATTTTCTAAGTTGGTTGTTATGGTACTGAATGTAAATGCATTCAACAAACAAGTGTCGCTTTAGAATAGGCCACACATAGAATTGTGTTGCTGAGCTTTTGAATCAAATCAGCTGTTTTATCTGTTATATGCTTGAACCCAAGTATTTTGACCATTTGCAACCCTTAAAATTAACCCTTTCTTAGTGCACCTCTATATAGTGGTATGAAAGTATTAAGGCACTAACTATCATAGTTTTTCCTGATTGTGAATCAGCCAGTCAGGACTTCTTCTTTTATACATACGGATTATCTAAATTAAATTGTTAAAAGGTTCTCATAAAATGATCTCCGAGTTTTTGTTTTAGTATGCCTAAAATCACTTTACAAAGTACCTCTCAGCTTACCATCCACGCCCAGGAGACCTCTTCAACCCTTTGAGGTCTCATTAAATATGACCCTGATGCTCCCCAGGATTGAATTAATTTTGGACTTTTTAGCAGTCAAATTGTATATCACAATATCGTAAACATTAAACCTGTTCTATTTCTTATGATTCAATAAACTTGTTTTCTTACTTGAACGTATCTAAAAAGCTTCAAAAAAATACTTGCTCTATATCTATTTGAAAATAAGTAGGCCTATTGGTATAATTGTGTTACATTATTCTAAAAAAAAAAAATGTATTATGAATGAAAATCTGAAATTCATAAGCTTATACTTCGACATAAAAACATTATATAACAATAAAATTGTTTACACAATCAAAATATAAAATACAAAAGTCTAGTCCTTCCTATAATATAAGTTAGGCTACTTGAAATTTTTGCGAGTGTGATATTTCTGGAAGAACTTGAAACAGGACTAGGCCTAGAGTCCATCACCAGTATCGTCTTCAATATCACTTTCAAAGTCACTAATAAATGTCAGTCTCATTATTGTTTTCAATAACTGTACCAACTCTACCAACACTCACTTTACTAACATTAATATCCGATTCTTCATATAGGCCTAATAATTCATTTTCAATAGCTTTTTCATAAAGAACACCAAGAATTCAACATGTTTACAACTAACAAACGTAGTCTACTAAGAACAGACTACAACAGCTGATAAAACTAATTTTAATTATTTTCCACAGCCTTATACATTTAAGAACCATGAATACGTTTGTCTGGAATAGCATCAAAAGTGTCATAAAGTCGAAAATTACAAACATAGAGTGAATAAAGCTTCTAAAATTGGAAAGAAATTGATCTATGTTGCTGTTGAGTATAACTCGATATGCGAGCGTTCAGCGAAAAAGGGGTGTGTCGATGTATACTCAACTTGCAACCGCAAAGGGTTAAGCTAAGCAGTTAGAATTAGTGTGATTTAAACTCATTTCTTATGATTATTCAAATCTGAAAAAGTCGGGCTTAACTTCATTTAACCTATGCAATTTATGTTACAGGTTATGTGAACCCTTTCCTTACAAATATCTGAAAATATATAAAATTTACATGGATATTAGTTTTCAATTTTAACTATTGTAATGTAGTTTTAGATCAGGCAAACTATTACGATTTCAACCCGAATAAATAAACTTTTGCCCACAGCTCCGACTTGGATGCAGTTTTCTGCAACGTGTTCAGAAAAATACCAAGAAAAAAGTCTATATATGAATAGTTATGGGAGAAAGCTGAAATGCATCGGGGTTCATAAAGTACATTATTATTTTTAAACCTCTAAAAATGAATGAAAAGCCGCAAAAATCGGTACTAGGGGGTTTTTGGGGGAGCTGATCTCATTTCTTCTGACCATTTGAGAGGGGAATTTGAGAAATTGCTACAGAGACTCAAAAATTTCCTCTTGGGGGTTTTGGGGGCGCTGATTTCAATCCTGACCATGCGAAAGGCCCCCGGTGATATTTGTTAAGTTGAGACAGAGACTTGAAAATTCCCTCTCAGGGGGTTATGGGGGGGGGGGGGGGGGGGTGCTGATTTCAATTCTGACTATGGAGTCGGGTTCGATGGGAGAAAAAACGTAAAGTTTTGAAATATTTTGAGATGATGACTGAAAGGCATATAGTGAGGATCAGGGCGGTAGCCATGGCAGTTGTTTCGGCTTGTGCGCAGCTCTGAAGTGTTGGGAGGGGTCACAGGAAAGACGAAGAGAGAAAAAGTGAAAGTATGGAATAATACAGAGTCTGAAGAAGAAGAATATACGCCGCTGCTGGTTTTGAGTTTGATCGTTCGTGTAATTCATTTGAAAAAATCTTGTTCTAGTGAATTACTAGTTGGAACTTTGTCACTAGTTGAAAATCAATTAATTGCCCAAAATTCAGTGTTTAAACATTTGAAAATATTGTGGAAAGCATCGTGAACATTCATAAATGGTGTCTGTGTTATAAAGTAACTACTATTGCACTATTTTATTAACAATTCAATAAATAACTGATTCTTTTTGTTTAACAATGTGGGTGTTTATTTAAAGATATCAAAATTATTTCTTTTTAATACAAGTTTCTCCTTTCATAAAATATTATGCACATTGTTCCCCCCCGGGCATTTCGCATCATCAGAAATGAAATCAGCCTCTCCAAAAACTCCCGAGAGGAAATTTTCAATTCTCTGTCGCAACTTCACAAATTTACTCCCTATCGAACCGATCCCTCCCAGTGCACCGAGGCATTTCGCATGGTTAGAAATGAAATCAGCCCCCCCAAAAACCCCCGAGAGGAAATTTTCAATTCTCTGTCGCAACTTCACAAATTTCACCCCACCCCCTCCCCGGTGAACTGAAAGCATTTCTTATGGTCAGAAGTGAGATCAGAAAAAACCCCCGAGTACCAATTTTCACGGCTTTTCATCTATTTTTAGAGGTTTCAAAAAAATTATGCACCCCCGATGCATTTCAGCTTTCTCCCATAACTATTCATACATAGACTTTTTTCTTGGTATTTTTCTGAACACGTTGCAGAAAACTGCATCCAAATCTGAGCTGTAGGCAAAAATTTCTTTATTTTTCAGTACTTTGTTTGGTCTATTTAAGTGATTTTATAAATAAAAAAATTGAGAACGATTTTGATAAAGGTATAATAATACGTGATGAAATAATAACCAAGCAAATATTTATTTTTAAAAGTTTATCACGGAGACTGTTATGAATAGTTATTAATTAAAAGTCAGTGTTTGTTGGCAAGAAGTAAAATGAAGCCAAGGATTAGTGTACATATAATAAAGCACATAAAGTGTATATATTTACTCACTAAGCATACTAATAGACAGCCTATACTTAATACAAAGAATTTATTTGTCTCTTCTTTTTAATTTATGAAAGGTTAGCTTTCGTTTTTTATGTGTTTTTTAATATTATTTTATGTTACTATGTATTTACTTGCTAAGATACTAAACAATGTTATAAGAATATTATAGAATAGGCTATACTCGATTTAACGATTGAAATTAAAGGGGATATAAAGAAAAATGTATAATAGGACAGTGATTGATAGAGTTCACCAAAATATTCGCAGTATGCGATCTAATTTTGATAATTTTATTGCTGAAATTGTGAGTTGGGAAAGCTATCCGGAATTAATTATTTTAACGGAAATCTAGATAAAAAACGATGAATCCGATTTTTATAAATTACCGGATTATAATTTGTTCATTGCTGAAAGTGAGGGTCATAGGTCAGGAGGTGTTGCTGTTTATGTTAAAAACGGTTTAAATATTCTTAAAAGTGAAAAACTAAAGTTTTGTACAGCTGACATTCTAAGTATGCAATTTCAGGCACTGGGGACGGAATTCTACATTTTTGCTATCTATAGGTTACATAGCTACTCTATTGAACACTTTCTGAAAGAGTTGCAAACACATCTAACGAAAACCGTTAATAAAAGAAGTGTTAAAAATTTAATCCTAATAGGGGATATTAATATAGATATTCTGAAGTATGGAAATTATGACGTTGATAATTATAAAATTACAATGACGAGTTTTGGGCTAGAGTCAATGGTCAATAGGCCTACTCGTGTAACTAATCAAACTGCAACCTGTATTGACCATGTGTATATAAGATTAGCGTGTAAAAATACATTAAACTGTGAGGCTAAAGTTATCGAAAGTCAAATCACTGACCATTACATGACAAGAGTAAGGCTTGGTAGAGAGGGGAGGTTTGTTGATAATACTGTAGAAACTCCTGTTGGCCGTAGTCGAATAAACTACGATAAATTAAATGCTTTATTGAGTGGTACTGACTGGACTCATGTTTATAATGAGCAAAATGTTTGTAAGGCTTATATTATGTTTGAATTGGAGCTGCAGCAGTGTATCTCTAAAAGCAAAGAAGAGATTATTTATCAATGTAAATACACTAAACTTAAGCCCTGGGTTACTGATAATATCTGTAGAAGAATTAAGAAACGAAACTGTTTGTATAGGAAGGTTAAAGGTAGACCATTAGATGATAAGTTTCGATTGTATTATGTAGAATTTAGGAATAGATTGAATCGTGATATAAAGTTAGCAAAACTATTCTACTATCACAACAAATTTGGAGATGGATTTAATAAGAATTCTAAAGCCACTTGGAGCGCTATTAAAGAATTAACTGGGCAAAGTAGATCAAAAAAAGACTGGAACTTGAATGTTAATAATATGATTATTCAGGACATAGAACAAATAGCAAATCAATTACATATATTTTTTATCCGTATTTAAAGAAGTAGTAGGAAATGAACGGACTCCACTAAATTTTAATAATTTGATATATAAAAATGTATTTAGATTAAAGCAGGAAAAATCTTCTATTTTTATAGGATCGGTTTGTTGCCATGAGGTCGAGAAAGCAATTAAGTCACTTAAGAATGGGAAATCACCGGGTATTGATGGAATAAATTCTGTAATAGTAAAAAAGATCTATCCAAATATTATTGACGTGATCACATTCATAGTAAATCTTAGCTTTAATACAGGTGTCTTTCCTGACAGACTCAAAAGTGCTGTTGTAGTTCCGATTCTCAAAAGTGGCTCCTTTTCGGATAGTGCAAACTATAGACCAATTTCTTTGATTTCAACTTTTTCGAAAATAATAGAAAAAATTATGAAAGAAAAATTGTTAAATTTTCTTAAAAAAATACATTTTTTAAGTGATAATCAGTTTGGTTTCAGAGTGGGAGTAAGCACGGAGTCAGCTTTATTGAGTTTTATGAATATAATTAATGAAGGTATAAATGACAATAAATGTGTAAGCGGGCTTTTCCTTGACATTAAGAAAGCATTTGACACGGTAGACCATGGGATTCTTTTGTATAAATTGTTTAATTGTGGAATTCGTGGTGTGGTGTACGACTGGTTTCAGAGCTACCTTAAAGCTAGAAAACAGTGTGTCAAAATTAATGGAACTTTTATTCAAATGGGGGAAATTACCCATGGTGTACCACAGGGCTCGGTACTAGGGGCAATTTTATTTATTATATATGTTAACGACCTTTGCACAGCCAAATTTAATGGCCGGATAACAGCTTTTGCGGATGATACTGCTCTTGTATATGTAGGAGATTCGTGGACTGAACTAGATAACAAAATTAATTTGGATTTACTGTCTCTGAAATGGTGGTTTGCCAACAATAAATTAGTGCTAAACACTAAAAAAACTAATTATATGCACTTTTGTCTGAAAGGTGATACCTGTTTACCCAGTAGGATATTGTATAAATGTATGGATTGTTTATGCGAGGGAAAGGAATGTATTTTGTGTGCTAGAGTACTCAAAGTTAAGCAAACTAAGTATTTAGAGGTTATTATGGACAAGGAATTAAATTGGAAGAATCATATATTAAAATTAAAATCAAAGTTAATTTCATGCATCCGTTTGTTTTATTTCCTTCGAGACCTCTGCTCGATACAGACAATGCGTTGTTTATACTTTGCACTTGTGCATAGTAGATTGGATTATGGGATTGTGTGTTGGGGGGGGGACTTTCATGACATCTTTGAAGCAAATTGAGGTGCTGCAGAAGTTTTTTGTTAGACTCATTTTGAAAAAATATAAACGTGAACCTTCATACCCTTGCTTTCTTGGTCTCGGCATTCTTTCTCTGAGGAGTATGTTTATATATAAAGTTTTGAAAATTTTCTATCTGAGAAGCGGAAATTCTCCATGCTCTGATAGCAATTATAAAAAAATACTTAGGAAAAATAATCATCGAGTGCCAAAGCCTACCAAAACCTTCTTTATAAGAACATTTAATTTTTTGTCTCCGTGGTTGTTTAACAAATTACCTCAAGACATTAAATGTTTGGAGAGTCCGAGAAAATTTCTTAGAGGTGTGAGGGGTTTGTTGCTGGTTTGTAAGGATGTAGAAGAGTTATTGTACATCCCACAGTAACCGCTTTGTAGGAGTAATACATTTCTTGGTCTGGTGTTGACCTTTTTGTATTTGAGCGTCACTTTTCTTTTACTATCGTAATACCCTTTGAAGCGGAAATTGTGGCTTTATTATATTCCATTTTCAATTTGTTAGGATAAATTAATGTTTTGTGAAGGTTTTAAATGTATCTGGATGAAAGGGGCATGTTGTGATGGCAGGGATCCTGCACTCAAGGTACTTGATTGTATATCTTAATATTAATATAATTTGAGTAAAAAAAAAGTGATTATAATATTCTTTTGGGAAATGGGAATTTAAATGTATTGTTACTGCAGCCACACTGAATTCTGTTTTAAATTGAAATTTTTGTTTTTAATTTTTGTAATGGAACCCCTAAGCAGGCGGATAGCCTTAGGGGCCCTATATTGCGTTTTCTCTAGGATAAGTATGTTATTTCCTGAAAGAATTGGTTATTTTATAAATGTGTATTTTATTTTGTGACATTCTATTGTAGTTGTTTTATAATTCTTGTTATTTTAAGTTAGTTAGTATTATTGTCATATTTAGAGTTATGTAGAAATAGAAAAGGAAGAAAATACAAATGTATTTAATTTTGTTTAAAAGCAATAAATAAATAAAGTACAGCTAGTGGGGAATCTCAGTTGACCTAGAAAATATTGCATCGATAGAATGTGGGGAACTACGTCTTTGTTTAGAGTTACAGGGCAATAAGATACCCTTTGAACTTCTAGACCAAATAGGTCAGACTGACTCAAAGCCCGGAAGAGGGCAGACATGTGCCTCAGGTCTTGGCAAAGTATTGTCAATGATAGTCCATTTAAAACTCGTACAACTTAGTTTTATTTCAAAACACGATGAAATTAGTTCCTACAAAA
Organism: Philaenus spumarius; assembly: GCA_018207615.1. Lineage (NCBI taxonomy): Eukaryota > Metazoa > Arthropoda > Insecta > Hemiptera > Aphrophoridae > Philaenus > Philaenus spumarius. Next base: position 73,417 of record JAGFPH010003481.1, read on the forward strand.
TTTATTTGGTGTAATCATTTTAAATTATACTTCAACAGCAAAACAATATATTTATTCTAACAGAATAGTAAAAATACTCACCAATAAAAAAATAGCTTTCATTCTTGTTGCCCATCGGTATACAATGCCAGTCAAATATTGATTTGAAGGCGTTTTCCAAATCGACGACAGAACTCAAGATTTCACCCGTACTTGTCAAAAACTCTACAAACAAATACAATTGTATTATTACACTTTTCAGACATGTTGATAGTTAGCATGTTACAATTCAAATATTTCCCTAACTCTGTAAATAAAATAAGAACGAAATTAAAAATACGTATTGGAGCGAGAGAGATAGAAGTCAAATTGGAATGTCATTCATTTAGTTAATCCGTCATACACGCCCGACACCTAGCGACAATTATGCGCAACACTAAATACTACAACAAAAAGGTACAATCAAATCACGACTTTCAACTCGAATTCATTAAAATAAAATTACAAAACGAATCTGTGGACCTACATTTCCTACATCAAAAATATTCAAAACTAAATTCTGCATCCAGGAAAGCTAAAATAACAACATAAAACCAAGTCAATCGACAAAGATTTACGTTAAAACGCAAGGAGAAACTAGGCCTATCTAATTACAAATCGAAGAGAAGTTGGCAGAATAAATCCGATTACAAGAAAAATACATTCTTATTAGAAAATTAAACCAGGCCTATGAAAAGAACCAATTTTTTACATCTCAAATGTCTTTGGTCTAAATCTAAAATAAACGTCGATAAGCTATTATAAATGTAAAACCGAAGCCCCGACCGACAAAATTTAATCGTAAGCGGATTTCATTTATGTAAACTCCTCCCACGAAACGCTGTGATTGGTCCACGTAATTCTTGCCACCAAATGAAAAAATACAAAGAATAAGATATATACATTCTAGAAATTAGATAGCAATTATTGTAATAAGGAGTTATTTAAGTGTTTTCTTTAATTTAACTGTTTAAAATCATATTAAATTCATTGTAAAACATTGTTATGTATCAAAACAAATCCACACAATTAAATAAAGACACAATTCCAATAAATCACACTTCACGACTCCCAAACACTTATTACATTAACAAACCCAAATCCCAGAAGATATGAAGATTCATCAGGCGTTATTATCCATTTCCTGGAAAAGTAGAGGAGCCCCAAAAGAAGGACATTGTTGTTAAGTTGGCCACTGAATAGTGCAGTTGAGACAATTTTGGCCGTTGAAATTTAAAGAAAAGAATCGGTATTTGAATAAATATGAAGCTTATGAAGTTCAGTGTTTTTCCTTTATAACAGTTACTATCAAATTCTAATCTACAAGAACAAACAACCAATTGGGTGAGAACTTTCCAATTAACTAGGCCTAGTCTATTTTAAGATCCAACACCAAACCAGTTACCTTAGAGGGATAACTTATCTATTTGAACTAAACTGTAAATAATAATATATATATATGTTATGCATATAGATTTACCAAGAACCTTTGAACTTTAAATTATCGTAAATTCAGTGATCCATTATAATACTCAATCCATTTAACCAAATAACCTTTTTGACGATTCCTTATAATCTTGCTCTCATTAATTTTGTACATATGTTAATTGTGTTATCTATAATTAAATTTGTTTTCTTTTTAAATACTTTGGGAAACAGACGGCTCCAACCCACCGAGTTAAGATCTTGTGTTTAAAAATTTTTATTGAACAACAATTAATAAATTGTTTATCATCAAACTTAGTATTCATAATCTAAAATAATTGTTCTCTGAAAAGAAATATCATTTTATGTATTACCTGTAATAATACAGAAGTAAAGATTGTTTTATAATTGTAACCCTTGTCGACCATCTTATTTTAATATAGATCTAATTGTAAAGTAAAGTTATTGTGAGTGTTGTATTAAAGCAATATCCTTTGACAAAGTATTGTATCGAACTCAATGTGCCGAGACCACCTTGAGAAGGCTGACCTATGTTGGAGCGTGATTAGAATATCGCTTGTAAGCACATTTTTTATCAACCCTAGAACTGGTATACAGAAACACATATATGTCAGCTTGCGTTACACATTCCGTAATATCCGACTATTTGCTTATCCAACCTTTTGTTGGTCCCAATTAGGTTGAAACATCGGGACTATAATCTGCAACCTCTTCAGTTGGTTGAAGAAAATATGTTTCAATCCAACGCTTAAGTTATATTTTTAAAAAGAGAACAAATAAAATTTTGTATGTATAACCTAAAATATGCGAGCGAGAATCATGTAAAAGGTGAAATCATAGATAAAGACAGTGGGGGATGAACTGAACATGAATGTAAAGTTTATAAGTGAATCAATATAATTTTTACCAAAGATCTGAAACTGAAGTGTGACCCGAAATGACATTTAAAAAATATAATAATTTATATGGGCAATGTATCAGTAGGCTTGTAAAGTGACTTCCGACTGCACAGTTTGGAGAGAAAGGAACTCGAGTTCTCCGTCTTGACAAAATGGATATCACGAAAGGCACAGTATTGCTCGTTTAAAAAAAATAACCAGATTGATAAGTATTTATAATTTATACATGTAATATGTATACCAGTCAACTAGCATGATGTAGTGTGTTTAATGCGAGGATAGACTTAAACTGATTCCTCGTATTTTCCTGGGTATCAATGGATTAAGTATAAGGAATTTGAACCTTATGGCGACTCCAACTGCAACTTCGAAAATCTTCTTTAACAATCATCAAAGGATAAAGGTGCACAGGGGAAGGGATTTGAGTTTATTGATAAATATTTAAAAAGATTCACAGGCTAGTACGTAAAGAACTTAAATTTGTTCAACTCTTGCTGTCTTAAAAACTTTCATTAGTTATAAATATCCTATTTGTTATATGTTTTTTCTTTAAATGTGATTTTAATAAATATCTTGAAATATTCTTCTTAAAACAGTTTCTTGGCTTCACCTTGCATTACGATACCAAAGCACTATTTTTGCACATCATTCGTTGCAACTGTACCTCCTTTTTCTAGTTACTAAGCAATCAAAGTTGCAACGATAAAAAATCATAGTAATAAATTGGGGTAAAATGCAGGAAAAATATAAAAGAAAACTTCCATACTTAGACTCAGCATGTACAACATTTCATTGGAATCCATTCAAACATGAAAGAATCAGGCACTATCACAGGGATTAACTAGATGTTAGCAAACAAAACTCTTGACTACAGCCAACTTACTGTTTCCATGTTTCTTGAGCAAACTATCGCTGACCTCTTCAGGAACTCTCTTGTCCGCTCGTCTGGCTCTGTCAGGTACGTTCCAGTAGGCCAAACACGCCTTGCGGATATCAGCTTGTCTTGTTTCCAGAAGTGTCGTATCACGACAGAATGCTTTTATTTTGATCAGGTTCACAATCTGCCTTTCTCCTAGACTGAACAAGAAAGAAGACAAATGACATAACAGAAATACATGTGGCATTGCCAAAATTGGTAGGTAGTTAAATTTTTACTCCATGATGGGATTATTATAAGTTTATACAAGTTTGAGATTCTGCTGCTGCTACTAGCCATCCTCAAGACATCAGCAGGCGTACCATTCTCACTTTGCAGTTGAATACTATACAAATTTAATCTAACTTCAGAATAGTTTTTAAACTCTAGCCTACTAATGAAATCTAATTATTGTTTGTCCACGAACGAATGTTACTTACTACCACCAGCTAATAGCCAGTAAAAACTACCTACAGAAACAAATAATTCGTTCACACGGCTGAACCGCTGACGTGAGTTGAGCAAATTTCCAAAATCAAGTTTATATGATTTTAGGATTTCAACCAACTATTTAGGATATGGTCTACTCACAAAGGCGTTGAATAGCTGCCTACGTGTACGAAATATTTAAGTAGAATTTGTTTGTAACTCAGCCACGAACCCCCCGGCTCAAGAGCTTCTTCGTTCAGCTTGCAGCGGAACCCGCTTTGTGTGTTTGTACCTCGACCTTGTGGCCTAGGCTTTTACTGCTTGCAGTGGTTAACGTCCCGGTCTTCGGCCTCGTAACAAAAGCTGACCAACGATAAAATCCCCCTAGTGGATTTGAACCAAGTACTTATATGATATTTTACGTTTTGACAGATTTTTGGGGGAACCAAACGAGCTATAAGGTTGTTTAAGAAGACAAAATGAGTAGAATAATTCCATATATTTATATTTTTACATAACACCCCAAAAACGTTTCATTTCAGTACGAAAAATTGCAAAAAAAATTACTTCCGGTCAAAAAAAGTAGTTCCAGTTGTTGAATTTTTTGGCTAACTAACTCGTCCGGGGTACGTAGACAACCAACGTGTATACCGAATTTGGACCAAACCGGACATAAAATGCGGCCTTTAGAGTGCGAACACACACACATATATATGTATATATATTAAGTTTTTAAAGACACCCGAAAATGTGTTCTGGCGACCATGATTTGTGCTCATTTACCACACCAAACCTTAGGTCTCCTACAATAGATCATCTTTCTTATCGAAATTTGCTAAAAATGGGATATTGCCATTAGAAATATTATTTTTCTCCATGACAACGCCAGGCCTTACACAACATTTTTTATGAAGGATAAACTGGCATTTGAAAACCCTTTAACAGCGTCCATTAGTTTGACGGGTTCAACAGCCATAGGAACAAAGTGTAGGCAATAATTAATTTGAAAGATAAATTTTTAAGTTGGACGCTGTTCTACTGATACCCTTTGTTCGTTGATTTTGACATTCGATAGAAAACTAAATGGGCTAACAAAATTTACTCTTGACATTTTTTACAAAAATGTATGGTTTTTTTAGTTATTTTGAGTTAAAATGTTTAAATGGCTGCAATTTTTAAACGGATTATTCTTCTGCTGAAGCTTATAAATTATGCGTATAGAATTTGACTGCTGATTTTGCGTTTTTATAGTATCAATACAGATAATATTTTCAGTTTTTAATTTAATTTTGAGGTAGTTACGTAATATTGAAGGCACGAAGAACAAACATTGCATAAAGTTCACTGTCATAAGGTGAAGAATTTGTTTACTGGGGTTATAAAAGGAGTGACGGCCATGCCTCGACTGCCGCTTGTTGCTAATCATAGCACTTGCATATGTTGCTTGTATTGTCGCCTGCAGTAGCTGGTATTTGGCGTGTAAGCTATCTGCCATTTGTTTTACCCACAAAGCCTTGCAGGTAGACAGAGGGATAAATAGTTGTTTTTTAAGTGATTGACGGCCTTTGTATTTATCCATGTTTCGAAATTTACCACATCAAGAAAGCCTTCTAATTTTTAAGACAGTTGTCTTAATATTTTGTGTTTTTACTCGATAGTAAAGTAAAACTAAGTCATACTGTAACTTTTTGAAACTTTTTTTCTTACTCCTTTGCAACAGTTTTATGACTGTTTTGGCAACTATTTTGAGACTAATATTTGGGGCCGTTCCGGAACGGCCACACTCCTGAAAGAGTAAAGAGAGCTCAACTTACCGCTGTTCTACTATATAGCCTGTTCAATTAATTTTAAAACTTTCCATAAGACGAAGAAATACACTGAAACAAATTTTGAGCTTTCAAAAGCGCTGCAAAGTAGATCACTCATAAAAAATGTGGTAGTTACAAACTGACTCCTATTTAAATCTATATTACCTGAAATATAAATGCTTACATATTATTTGACTGGACAATGTAATCGTAGAACTCCCGGTCGGACATTATCTCATCCACAGATACAATATGTGTAATGTCCTGTTTGCTGTTAGAACCCATCTTCCATAACTCTTCGTTCACTTTATACATGTATCTTCTAATTGCATCGCAATCGTCTCGTTTCCACTTGCAGATTATGTATCTGTGAACGTAAAAATAAACACAATGACATACACAGAGTGTTTCAATATTTCAGTAGCTTATAAACGACATCAAAACATAAAAATATGTCCTACAAAAAAATGTATCCCATACTAATGCAAAACAATTTTAGGTTAGGCTCATACTAGGCCAAACTAAATGGTTTCAAATAGTATTTTAAATTAGGGTTTCACCTACAACCTTGCTAAGGAATCATTAAAGCGTTAATTCTTCACACACGATTGTGAGAACGCCAGTTCATCTGGAATTAATTTGGAATAATTTAGGCTGAAACCAAAAACAAATTTATCGTTAGATTGAAAATGAATTATTAATTTTATTCAAATTAAAAAATTGTATTGTCGTTAAGCACATTTTGGATATAGACAGTATGAACATATACAAAAAACGAGGTGTGTTTAAAAAATACGGCAACTGCTGACGCTACATCCATTTGATCTAATACGTCAGATAGTCTGATCTGTTGAGACTGGTAGTGTCAAGTTTGAACACATTCTGACTTGTCAGTCAGCTTCCAGAGCCGCTAGAGTGAGGTCATGCATCATGGATTTCAAACAATGCATTAACATTAAGTTTTGTTGCAACTTTAAAGAAGCTCATGAAATGTTAAAATCAGTTTATGGCCATAATGTGGTAACTTTGAATACTGTTTACAGGTGGTATGAGTGATTTAAAAGCGGAAATGAGTCTTTTGAAGACAAGAACTTACTGAAGATCTTGTACGGATCCATGCAAAGCATTTTAACTGATAATTTGCAAATGAGACAAGTGAGGGCAACATTTTTTCCCAGACAGAATTTAACTAATGAACAGAATAAAAATCATATTTCAGTTTGCACAGAATTGAAGGACCATCTTCATGACCAAAATTGTAACTGAGACGAAAATTCAGAGTTCTCAAAGGAAAATCAGTAGCTCCTCTCGCCTTAAAAAGGCACGCCGAAGTCAAACATCAACGTCATGGTCACTGTTTTTGTTTTTTTCCGATACTGAGGGCATAGTGCGATCAGAGTTTGTTCCAAGGAGAACAACTATAAACTCCCAATTTTAGAAGGGGATACTGGCATATTTACTAAACGATGTGCGAAGAAAGAGACCTGAAAAATGTGACAATGGCTTCCTTCTTCGTCATGACAACACGCCGGCCACAAGTCACTTTTGCTTCTCGAGTTTTTGGCCGGAGAAAGTGTTCCTGTCTGTCCACATAAACTGTACTCACCAGATTTAACACCATTCGACTTCTAACTCTTCCTAAAAATAAAAAACGTGCTAAAAGAAAACGATTTGACACCATTCCCGATGTTGAGGATGGCACGACTTAGCAGTTGAAAGCTCTTCCGAAAGAAGCCTTCCAGAAATGCTTCCATTCAAGGGTTCAACATTGGGAAAAATGCATCGCTAGTCAAGGACAGTACTTTGAAGGAGATTAATTCAAATTCTATGTAATCTTATTACTTTCTTTGTACTTTATTATTTTTAAAATTTTGTTTATACATACAGCCATTAAACAATTAATAATACAATACAATAGGCATTGTCAAAGTTCTCCTAAATTTAAATAACATTAAACCGTAACTGGTACGACACATCTTCCACACGTTAACGGTACCATGGGTGAATTTTCATCCATAACCTAGAATAATTTTATTTTAGTGGGAAAAATTAAATACAAATTCATCTTCATTGGGATTATAGTCAATGTCATCTGACTCAGATAAATCCAAAACATCATTTTCAAAATTACCTGCTTCACAAACATCTTCTTCCTCAGAACCGCTATCTTGTCTGTCCCAGTCATCAAAAAATCCATCTAATATTACACCTTTCACCTTTACATGAGGTTAATTTATTTCCACCATCAATAAATGGACCCATAATTGAACATTAATTTGTTTCACAATATAGAACGCTCATATGGCACTAACCAAAAAAACTTCCGTTAATAGTACAATGCGTAAAAAATGTGAAAATTCACCCGCTTTGGAAGTGACGTCACTCTGGTACTTACATACTTCAGTGTAGAGACAGGATTGAAGTTAGAACTAGAGCGTAACCAGGATTGAAGCAGATAAAACCACCCGTGCAGCTCTCCGCATAAATTAGTTTAAGAAGCCCTTGACATTAATTAATTAAGTGAGGCTAATAATTAATTATGGCCGGCTAGTCCTAGGTATAATAGGCGACTGGTAATGGTGGCCTTATCACTTAGAACGGTCGGCTAAAAAGTGAAGTTTCGTGCTAACCAGTATCATGGCGTCAAAGGCTAACGATAACGTAAATTAAAGTAATTAAGAGTGTTCCAATTAAAAGTAGTGTATAATTAGAGGTGATTCCTAAGGTATTGGCCTAGTGAATAGTGTGATGGTAATCAAATTATTATTGGTACTAGTGGAACGGCGTGGGCAAAATGGCGTAAGCCTAAATCTGTAACGGTGGGCATTAAAACCATCCACCAAGGCTCACATGTCTCAACCCAAACTAGTTCAAAATGGAAACTATGTGAAACAATTTTAACTTACTAATAGCACTGTGTTACGAAATAGAATGAGTTGTTAGGTAATTTAGTTACATACACAAAAACAATGTTGATAATTGTTTAAAAATAGCAGAATTGTATTAGCCAGCAACATTATGTAATATTACTGTAAAATAGAATAGATAGTTAAGCAATTAGGAATGATGGAAATCGCATTGAGTTGCATTTTTTAGTAGGCTAACATAATTGTAAGAAAGAAACTGGTAAAACTGAGAGGGGGAACAGAGGTTTTAAATAGACAGAACACATTAGAAGGAGGGTCTTTTTGGAAAGGTTCTTGGGTGGAAGAGAGGTCTCGGGAGACCGGAGGCTTCGGGGTGTAGACACCAGGACAGATTAAAGGTGAGGACACAGTTTGTGAATTAAAGGGATAATTGTTTTATGTAAATTCTGCATATAGAGTCAGTTTCTGTGGGTTAATCTATTGGGAGTGTTACATTTATATTTAAAAGAATTCATATTTGGGGAGTAGAAATTTTGTACTCAGTTTTGCTTGTAGTGTAAATGATTTAGACTAAGGTTGATTTTAGTTTTCACACAGTGTAGAATCAAATGTAATATAGTAGATCTTCAGAATAAAATATATAGGTTTATGTATCTTTATATGTATGATATATCCTTGTACCCTCTCACTTAAAGTTAGAGCCAAGCGAGTAGCCTACTCCGAGATAAATAGAGAAGAGCCCATTCGTAATAACTGGCAGATATATATTGACTAGTAAGGGGCACTGCTGGAAAGACAAAGTAGTACGCAGGTGTACCCACCCACAGCAGGAAAAACAAAATTCCCTTGAGTTAAGGGGTAAAAGCATTATAATTTGTACAAACAAGCTACACATTATACAGTGATATAAAACACTTGTTTCTGGTGACAATCGGAATACAATTACATTACATATTATAATAACATACACTAGGGATGGGTCGATTCTCGATTCCAAAAGTCGATTAAACCGATTCTTGTCACTGGAATCGGCATCGAGTCGATTCCGTGAAAGTCGATTCTGATTCCATTGATTCCGAGCTCGGCCACCACCAATCTCTGCAAATACGTTCGGTACGCCGATTGCCGCGGCCCCGGTTTATATTTCCTCGTTATATTAGTCGTTACATCCCATTTCATTCCAATACGAAGTATTCGGAGAATCTACACTGCACCAAAGTAATAGAGAAGCCGAAGTAGTTGTACCGTTACTTCTAGCCGTTAGTAGCAATTACTTTGTGTGTCGATGCCCGAATACAATTTGTGCCAAATTTATGCATTGGTGAAATATTATTTAAAATAAATTGAGGAATGTCCGCAAAAGAATGTGACGTCCGAATATTATTAGCGCTAATTTTATAAAACGCTTGCATTCGATCGCAATTATACAACAGCTTATGTCCGTGAACCTACTCCCGAGAACAATGGAATGTCCGTATAAGAAATTGTTACCCAAATACAATTAACCTAGTCCAATTTAATAAAAACAATACGTTAAGTACAATAGCGTTAAAACATAATTTAAGTACCACAGTGAATGCACGCAAAAAATCGATGCCCGAATACAATTTGTGTCAATTTTATGAACATGAACTACCATTGGTGAAATATTATTTAAAATAAAATGACGAATGTCGTCAAAGAAATATGTCGCCTCATATTACTAGCGCTAATTTTAGGAAAACACCGGCGTACACCTTAATTTAAATTACAACGGCTAAGGTTCGCGAAAATGTAATTTAGATGACAGTTGTAAAATTCGGAAAAAGTGGAAATTAAATGTAGCTATTATCGGGGATGAATAACAAGTAAAACAAAGGCATTCCGTTGGGACTCCCACAAAAATCATAAATCACGGGTAACGTAAGTCCCAAAATTGTAGAAAATGTTTTACCCGACCTAAAACAAATAGAATTATTACTTTAAAC